>JANQDE010000078.1:23854-46112 GCA_037157785.1 Cephalotes varians
TCTCTCTTTCTAACCGTATGACGTTCCCACTTGCAGGCAGCCATATGTCTCCCCTGCTCTATCTATATTACCTCTATGTCTGGCACACAGGACACGGCAAAGTGGCAACGCGCCAATCACCGTCTTGATTTCTAATGGCTCCGTGCCGGAAAGCACTCCTTGTTGAGCCAGCGGCACACGCGTTTTAATAAATTACTAAAATTGCACCAAACAGAAGGCAGAATTTCTAGTAATTTACTAAAACGTAAAGCAATCCAGCAGGAAAACAAGCATCGTGTTCCGCTGGCTTTATTTATTGAATGTGAAATAAGGATGAAATGATACATTATGCGCATCATGCGTTAAATGGAGCGCATTCATTATTTCACTTATACATCAATTATTTAAATTTTTATAATTGCATTTGTACACATGTACACATATGAATCTTAGTTGCAACTTTTGATTTTCAAAAAGTTCTATATAATTGTTGAAACAAAGGCATCAGCGATACATTTTTTGTTACAGTAGTAGCACGTTACTGAGGTTTCGTTTTATGCGCATGCGCGAGAAGAGCGGCCCGTCTAGCAACACTGGGCGCATCCAGAAGCGGAACCGCTCACTGAGAGCTCAGTGAGCTCTTGCATTTGATTGGCCTATATTTTTGGATCTAATAGAATACGCTAATCAGATACAAGAGCTCACTGAGCGCTCAGTGAGCGGTTGCGCTTCTGGATGCACCAACTGTTCACAGCCATCAAGCTTTTCACGGACTACGCGGCGCGACGCAGCGTGGTTTACTTTGCAATTTTTGAGTTTGTTTCATAAGCCGATTTGTTCGAATATTAAACGAGAAATAGACGTGCGACTTTTTGTAAAAAAGCAAAAGGAGAAAATGGTCAATGCACAGGACGATGAGATCGCAATCATGGAAAAGGATCCACAGAAAACGATCAAGCAATTGCAAAAGGAGGCTAAGAAACTGGCCAAGTTGGAAAAATTTAAGCAAAAACAGGAGAAAAAGGAGTCTGAGAAATCAGTGAATGTGAAAGAAAAAACAGAGGTGAGTTTGAACCAATATTAAATATTTTGGCTCTAATAGAATATAGAGAATATTGGTATTTTCATTATCCATATGGAGTCTAACTGATCATTAAATTTCTTTATATCTTTTATATATCTAATTTGATCATTCTAATCAGCTACATCTCTTTTTATAGATTATCCTAATTAACAAACGTTGCAAACGTGGTATCCATACTTGCTAACATCTTGATGTTCAGATTCAATTTGCCAATTTGATCACTTTTACTTGAACTGTTCAGTTGATTCTGATTTTAATATCTAAAGTGTTAAATCTATTTAAATTTGCAAATTTATCAATACAGATCCAAACTTTATCACAACAAATAGAACTATACCCAGTAACTAAACTGTAGTATGACAATAGATTGCAACAGATCTGATGTTATCTGTGTTTTGCTGACTGCTGATTTGACAGCATATTGACAGAAAATGAATAGAATTAGCATTTTGTGAATTAACATTTAAATGAAATACAATATTTAATTTCTTCAGTAATGATTTAAGATGATCAGAATTTCAGAGAAAGTAGATACAGAGACATTATGAAGTTCAGGAAATTTATTTAAAAGTACAAAAATATATATGTTATATACTTAAAAAAACAGGCTAGAGGCATCTTGCCATCTAGTAGAGACATAGCAAAAAAAGATCAATACAAAAATTTTTTAAATATACTATGTCTGATATTTAGTGGGTTCTTATATTTAACAATATTGATAAGTGTAAGCTATTTATTAATGTGTGTGATGAGCTCTTGAAATATTAACAATAATCAATTAATCTTAGAAGGACTAATAAGAGCAACGCCGCAGTTAACAGAGCGTAATCAATTAATGTAATTTATTATCTATATTTATAGACGTTTCGACTTTCCTTTAAGCCATCCTATGAAAATACATTCTTGTCAACGTTCGATGTTCAGATTGACAAGAACACGTACATTTTCATACATTGAGGATGGCTTAAAGGAAAGCCGAACGTCTGTAAATATAGATAATAAATTACATTAATTGATTACGCTCTGTTAACTGCGGCATTGCTCTTATTAGCTTTCTAAGATTAATTGATTATTGTCTTATATTTAAGACCATCTTAAATACAATCTTAAGTTAATCAGCCATATTAGCATTTTAAGACTTATTTAAGATGATCTTAAAATAAGAATGGCCTATTGGCCAGTATTTACAATTAGTTATTTAAAAATCATTTTAAGTAAAGCTTGCAGCACATGATGCATGTTTTTCTGCTTGCGTTTAGTAAATTACTAAAATTACACCATACAGAGCAGAATTTCTAATAATTTATTAAAATGCAAGCAATCTAGCAAGAAAATATGCATTATGTGCCACAGACTTGGGGACCGATTCTGTAACTTTTGACGACAGTCGTTGCGCAGATATTATAGGGTAAAAAAGCTGTACAATGACATGAACGCTGTCGTTAAGAGTTATAGAATCGGTCCCTTAATGTCTTAAGATGTTGATATGGCTCTGTGATTGGCTTATGATATCTTAAGATTGTACTCAAGAAAGTCTTAAATATAAGAATCAACTACCAACTTATGAAAATCAGTGATGGCTGTGTTCAGCAAAAGGAGTAGCTTAACAAGGGATTTGATTAGATTATACTTTTAGAATTGAGAATAGAACTATTTTTCTAGATCTAAAAACATAATCCAATCAGCAAAATGCTCATTAAGCTGCGTTTTCTGCTAAATGCAGTCATTACTATTAGCCAACCTTATTACCAAGTCTATTAAGAATGCTACATTCTGCAAATAAAACAGATCAATGAACGCTTAGTGATTCTTTAATATGATTAGTTCTTGCCTTTAAGTATTCAATGCATTTAAGTGTAGAAATCGAAATAAAGAATCACTCGTAATAAATAATCACTGAATGTTCACTGATCTGTTTTGTTTGCTAAATGCAGCCAATAGACAGATTTTTCCGGATATGAATTGAGCATAAAGCTTAATATGGAACTATTCCGGATATATTGGTATTGACAAACAGACTTTATCTATATAACTTACTATAAAACTTTTCTGAGCGCTATTTAAGGGTTTAAATGATTACAAAATTTGTAGCACAGACAATTTCAAAATCTATTCTTGACAAATTTGATTATCTATATAAATGGTAAATTAACTCAAATCGAATCTTATCTGATTAGATTCGATTTGAATTTGAATTCGTATTTGAATAGTTTATATTTTTACTATAAAGTTGAAATGTAAAAGCAAGTTTTTTATACATTATTGCTCTAGGATTGATCACACTATCGTTTGTAGTATTCCTATATAAGGTATCTAACATACTTCAAAAAATTCATAAAATAAACGTACGAAAAATTATTATACAAAATGTCTGAGATGTTCCGTGGTGGCTGAATATCTCGGAAAGTATGCATTTTTGAGAAAAATGAGACAAAAATAATAGGCTAGGATATAAAACGATATATCTAGTGATGTTAGGAAAATCTAATGTGAACTTTCATCGCTCCCATACCTGAAATCAGCAATTTGACCTTGACATCACAAAACTAAGCCCAAAGTTATATCGATTTTTTAAAAAATAGAACATCCTATTTTTGATTCCGGAATCTAATAACTGGTGTCACGAACTTTTTGAAACACTACAACAAATATTATATTTCGTTACGTACTTTCTGAGTTATGAGGGTTGAATGTTAAAGTATCGCTGACATTAGTATTACCCAAGGTGTAAGATGTTGGATTTATATCTTTTATGTGTGCGTGTTTATGTGAATGAATGAGTAAGTGAGCCAGTGAGTGAGAGAATGATGGCAGAGATAAGGACTTCACATAAGGTTCGTCACTTCCGTGATAGTTAACGACTCCAAATTCTCTCTGCTGTGTGAGATTTTTGTTTGTTTGTAAATGCTCAAATTGTTTACCTTATACTTCTTGACAATGAGCTAATCTAAACTATACATTGATGACTGCGTTTCTACAGGTCTCACGAGAAATAAAACTCATTTGATGGCACAAATCTTCGAGATCCCGAGATTTTGTTTCATAAACTTTGTTTTTCAAATAATTCCACAAAAAATGTAATATGTTAGGTCAGGTAATTGAGGAGGATTCAATTTTATTTCTTCTTCCAATCCATCATTGAGTTTACGTACATACATATATATATATATAGACTTTTCTACTTAGTTTAACGTTCTCTACCTGCACACGAGAAGTGAAGTGGCCGGTACCCTCTATATATGTATATATATATATATATATATATATATATGTATATGTAACATATTATTAGGCAACTAAAATCTAGCTTTGGCTGTTTATTTATTTGTGTGGTATTCAATTAGTCTTATTTAATAGGATATATGATTTTCCGAGACTTACTGGTTGTATTCAGGAATATGATATTTCCTGGAAATTTATTAATCACTTTTTTTCCAAGAGGAATCTTTTCTTAAAACTTTGCATACACGTCTGGGTAGTATTAGGAAGTTACCTGTACAATTTAAGAAAGCACCTTTTAAAAAAAAAAAGAATCTTTTCTTGAAAGAAAAATTATTAACAAATCAACTTCAAAGAGAGAGAAAGAGTTTCCGCCTATTTCCGAAGTTAATTTGTCAATAATAATTTTTCTTCCAACAGACTTCCTTTTCTTAAAACTTTGCATATACATTCTGGATAATATTAGGAGATTACCTATACAGTTTAATTTTATTACAAAATAACGAAGAGAAAGAGTTTCCGCCTATATCTGAATTTTGTTAATAATTTTTTTCTAAAAAAGGTCTTTTTTTTTTAAATGTACAAGTGATTTTCTAATACTCAGAATGTGTGTGCAGTTTTAAAAAAGGCTCTTCTTGAAAAAAGTTATTAAAAAATTTCCAGGAAATATTGTATTTCCGAATGAAGCCTATAATTCTCGGAACATCATATATATACTGTTTTTTATCGTATTCTTTTCGTTGAACTTGAAAATATCATTTTGTAAGATTATTTTCAAGTGGCGCATAATGTTTGTTTTGAAATAATTTGCTTAGAACAATTATTTTGTGCAATAAACACTCTGAGCGAAAACGTCTTAAACACCACTGCTCGAGTGTCTGTACGCGCGCGGCCGTCTGCCAGGTTTGTCTGTTAGCTTCAGCATCATGATTAAGCCTAATACTAAAGTTAGCAGACGGACCTGGCAGACGGCCGCGTTGAAGTTAATTACGCAAAAAAAATGTTCTAAGCGGATTATTTCAAAACAAACGTTATGCGCCACGATCTTAAGAACGGTTGTACAAAGTGACATTTTAGGTTCAACAAAAAGAACTTGATAAAAAACAATATATGATTACAACACAAATAAACAAAAAAAAGGTCAACGAACGGTCAAGGCTAGATTTTAGTTGCCTAATAATATTGTACATATGTAAATTCAAACTTTTTCAGTTTGAATTGCGCGCCGCATTCTGTTGAATTTTTAAACGCAATCTAAAATCGAAAGTAATCCAAAATATCACGAATAATATTTATGATTAAATATGATAACTTGCATCTTAAAAATTGAAAGAAATTTTATTGCAAAAAATATTACTTCAGCCAGGAACCTGGAATTTGAATCCAGATATTTAACCTTTAAGATACAAGTTAGCATCATATTTACTTATGAATATTATTTATGATTATTTATGATATTATTTTTAATTAGTTTCGGTTTTAAGATTACGTTTAAAAGTCCGATAGTATGCGGTGCAATTTGAACTAAAAAAGGCCATTCAATTTTATTTCTTCTAATTTTTGAGGAAACGTTCGAGAGAAAGTGATAGAATGAAGAATGTAAAGAGAAGAAAAAAATAACTCAGGAGTCTTTTCAGGAAAGCAAAGAAAGATAAAAATTTGGAAAAATACAGAAGCAAATGATAGCAGTATCAGAATTTTTGTAATGGCGAGAAAAAAGAATTCAGACAAGAGGAAGAAAAAAATAAAAAAAATAAAAACAAAAAGAAGAAAAAGAGACAGTATTTCAAGACGAATTACGAAGGAAAAATAGAGACAATATTTTGTGTATTTTTTCATGGGAAGAAAAAAGAACATCAGAAAAAACATACAGCAGTCATGAAGGAAGACATCATAAGGGAAATAGAAAGTCAGATAAAGAAATAAAAACAAAGGAAGGCGACAAGGACAAGGTATTTCCATACGGATATATTGTTCAAAACTCAAATTATTAGAAATTATACAGAGAATTTGAAGAGGGGAAGGTTTTCCAAGAAATTGGAGAAAAGGTATAATTGTACCAATATACAAAAAAGGAGATGAAGAAAAAGCAGCTATCATAGTACAGTATACAAAATACGCGATGATTAGAGCAAAGATTTAGATAAAAATAAAATAAGAATTTTATCAGATACGCAGGTAGAAAAAAATCGAAGCACAATGGATAATATCTATATATTAAACTACGCCATAGAGAAAGAAATAAGTAAAAAAGGAGGAAAAATTATGCATTCACTGATTTGACGGCGGCATTTGACATAAACAGAGAAATTATGGAATAATGAAGAGGAAAGGAATAAATAGGCACTTAAATAGGAAGATAGAAGAAATATACAAAGAAACAATTAGCACAGTTTCAATAGACAGAATTTAGAGAATTTCGGATAAATACAGGCATAAGGCAAAATTACCCCCTGAGTCTATCATTATTTACAATATATATATATAGAGCATATATAGAAAATATTTTGCGGAAGGGACAGACGGAAGTTTTAGTAGTTGGCAGGAAGAAAGTGTGGAGTTTGGCGGACGATTGTATTAGTCATGAAGAAGACAGCCGACTTGAAGGAGATGAAACTCGAAGAGTTTCTCGAACTTTTTGGAAAAAAAAGAATTAATTTTCAGCGTAGAAAAATCGAAGATAATAACTTTTAAAAAAGAAAAAAGGAAAAAAAAGCGATAGTTTTAGAACGTAATAGAGAAAGTTGATCACTTCAAATATTTAGGATACACATTACAAAGAAGTAAGATACAGATAAACATATTAAGGTACAGATAGACATATTAAGAAGATAGTCAGGAAAGCTATAACTATGAAACAAGTATAGAGCAACAAAGAAAATTTGCCGGAGACTTTAGAAAAAGATTGAATGTTCGATTATTTAAAAACATCATAATGTACTGAGCAGAAATTTGAGGATGGAAGGAATATGAAGGAATAGAAAGATGTCAGGAAATTTATAAAAATAGTCGCTAGGATTAGATTGAAACACCAGGATATACAGTAGGGAAGAAACAAAAAAACAACTCCTAAAAATAGAATCAGATAAAAGAGTAATTAAATTTGAGGAAAAATTCAGAGTAATTATACAGAATAGGTGAGCCAAAGTCCATTTAGACATGGCTCAATAGGACACCACCAACCACAGCGACCGGTGTCTAGAGGCTTTCCACTGTTCAAGCGCTGTGAGTGACTCGTGTATAATCGATTCGTGTCCAAACGGAGGCCACTCGTACATTTCGTTTGCGTCTGAAACGCGTAGGCAGGGGGGTTTCGCTCCTTCTGCTCCTCCCACGAAATGTATCCCCCTTGTAACTTTTTATGAAACAACGACCCCCGCCTAAAACCTTCATATTATTACTCGGGACAATGACCTTGACAACATATGTAAAAATTATTCAAATCGGAGGTGGTTCCCCTATTCTGCATAATTACCAAATTCAGAGTAAATTCAAATAATAATATATTGAAAAAATATTTTAGAGAAATAGAGACTAAAAATAGAGGAGAGTTAGATAGAGAAATGTATTTTCGCAGGAATGGAATGTCAGGAATAGAAGTTAAAAAAAAGCTGATTCTATAACAAACGTAGTCATAAATAATTGTAATTGTAAGAATTAACCAATCGCAATCAAATGTAAGGAGAATAATCGATTAAGCAATTCTTACAACTATATAATCACTTACGGTTATGTTTATGTATTGTAGAATTGGCTTAAGGAAGAAAGAACTAGTAGATAAGTTATTTGAAGAACATTTAAAAGTCTAAAAACAGATGCAGTATAATAAGATTTATAATTCTGAATATGTAATAAGATATAGAGAATTATGTACATTAGGAATCCCTGAATATTTAAGAAAACGAAACCATAAAGATACGTGAATAATTATCGCTAGATTTAGATGTGGAAATGAAGAACTCCATAATAGATTTTGATGTAAACAGGAGAAAAATACATGTAGACTTTGTCAGGGAAATTGAAACTTTAGAGTATTTAGCTACTAATTGCATAATAGAAATTAAAAATAATACAAATTCAGTTATTAGGTGAGAAGAGAGAAGGAATCAGTTGGATAACAAAAATTTTAAGAATAAGAAAAGAGAACGATCCAATATAAATCGAGAAAAGTAGCTCAGGAAGAAATAAAAAGAAAGAAAAATTTCAAAGAAAAATTAGATTTATGTAAAATTTTGCACACTTACAATAGATACCCACGTAATACACAAAATTATTGTAAGAATGTAAAGCTCCTTTTTAAGCTGAGAGGCAAAAAATAAATATGTATCTATCTACTATTCTTTAAACTATATGGGACATTCCACGTCAAGTGGCCCCTCCCTCTGTCCAAAAATTGAAGCGAATTTAAATATTGACTTTGGGTTAAAAATGTTCGCGATAGAAAAATAATCAAAGTGCGATGGTTTCGATTATAGGGGTTTAGAAGCTCATGGGACTATATAGTTATGGGATTATAGAGTTTTGAAGGTTATAAGGTCAAGGGGTCATGGGGTTAATAGTTTATGAGGGTTTTAGGGCCAAACAGCTCAATTAAAGCGATTATTGAGATGAGACAAGTATAAATCATATTGTAAGATCACTTCATCAGGTTTTTGGGTTATTTTACTCATGAGGTCGTGGGGTTATGGAGTTTTTCAAAAAGGCCACTCAAATTTCGAAAGCCCTCGCTTATACGAACATTTTTAGCCCAAAGTCAATATTTAAATTCGCTTCAATTTTTGGACAGAGGGAGGGGCCACTTGACGTGGAATGTCCCATATATATATATATATATAGGACAAATAAATCGTTATTTTTATGCTATAATAAAACGATAAAAACAATTTTTAATGATTGATATACATAGTGTGTCCTAAAAGTTTCTGAACTTTTATTAAAACTCATTCTGTAAGATAATAATTATAAGTTTTATTTATAATTATTCGAAATGCCTTCCGAAGAAATACAATGTTTACAAGGGTAATACAACGAACTTTAGAAAACTGCTGAAAGTTTTTCTTTGATGGCCGAAATGGTCTCGATCGAACGATATTCAAAATAATGTCGAACTGCTTTCGCTTCAGCTTCATTTTTAGTTTCGGGAACAAGAAATAGTCACGTGGTTCCAAATTTAGTAAACATGGAAAATGAGTAAAGACTAGAAAGACCGATTTGGAAGCGAGAAATTTACGCACTTGTAAGCCGGAATCATGCAAGAGCGGCCTTGCTGCCTTGCGTTCGGTATTGAAGACGAACCCGAGTTCTTGCTAGCAAACGCTTCATAACGTCCAAGTAATAATCTTCATTAACAGTCTTATCTTGTGGAATTTCTTATGGATAATCTCATCCGAATCGTAAAAAATGAGCGTGATTTTCACTTTTGATTTTTGTAGGCCCACTTTTTTTGACGTTTGTTCTTCTGAGCTTTTCCACACTGAGTTCTGCGTTTTGTAAGTGACTCGTAATACTTTGTCCCCATAAGCCTCTTTTGTAACATTGCTAATGTTTCTGTGAATGTTTTGTCTATTTTCATATAAAATTTATTATTATTATATTTGCTCTATCGTGATTTCTCGACGTGTCACAAAAATATTGTCATTTTATACGTGTGATAAGACAACCGTTAGAGGAATCTTAATTCAACTTACAGAATTTGTGAATCACTCTTCAAGATAATACAACTTTATTTATATAGATGACACCATTGTTTGTACGAAGAAAGTTTGCAACATTTTAAGACAGACCGTGTATATGTAATTGTGTGCGTGCCCGCACTCGTTCCGCTTGCATAAGTGTGCATGACTGGAATACTTGTACAAGCTATCCTTATTTGCATTCTTATATCGTCAAAAGTTGTAGCTGCTCTTGATACACAATACTTTTCAAGTAACCCTAAAGAAAAAAATCTTTATTTATAATAATTAATTATTAGCATCAATATTATTAAAATTGCTTAGGCAATTTAATTTGTGATATTACTCTAGCTTCAGCTTAGAAAGTGTTTTAAAACCAACAAACAATTGATGCGCAGTTTGCACGAGTTCAAAATTTGTAAAAATTTCACATAAATATCGTAATATTATTATAGTAATATTATAACATTATGTTATTAAGCAACAAAATCTGTCTTGACCAAAAATGTCTTTCTTATTTGTGAATTTGTGTTTCATATCTCGGTCTATCATTACTTACTATTGTCTATCATCGCTTATTATTCAATCTAATATGTTTTAGAAGAATGATAAGAAGAAAAAAACTACAGCAATCTTATATACCATCAATACACCACCTGGAGAAAAGAAAAATGTTACTTGTCCAATGCCGGATACATATAACCCACAATATGTAGAAGCTGCATGGTATGCTTGGTGGGAAAAGGAAGGATTTTTTAAACCAGAATATGGAGTAAGTAAACAGAAACTCGAAAAAGATGAAAATTTAGCTGCATGAGATGTTCCGGCTAGTTTTGAGATTTTTTTTTGCAAAAAACATGTTTATTTTAGAAAGATATTAAATTATATTTGTAACAACCTGCTTTTCTAAAATCATATTAGCTGTGAATTAGCTCATCGCGGAGCCGGGTTGGAAAAAAATCGAGAGAGAGAGAGACAATTCGTTGTTTAATAGTTAAACGTGAATCGTACAATTTATTGTAAATAATTTTATTTATAATCAATCGGTGGATATAATAAAGATTCTAAGTTGCGATTGGAACTGCGTCGGAGGTGCAGACGGTGTGGTCGCACGCGGAGACGCAGGCGCAGACGAAATTACAGTGATACACGAATGAGACCGTGAAAGCGTACGGCGGAGATTGATGCGCGACGTCAGGTATCGAGAGCGATACGTTACTGTTGAGCATTATCAACAGCAATTAATCGATTTAAATTGTGCTTTGGTCAGAAACGTTCAGTAATAGCTCAAAGAAAATGTCAAGTTTGTTGCACGACACACGCAAAAATAGTTATAGATACGTTATTTGATGGCACTTTGATGGGATCTTACCACGCGTCGCGTATTCATCAGACCATGTTTCTTCAGATTATCACTCATTTCAATTGATGCAGCATAGTACTTCTTGCTGACTAGCACTTCAAAATGTGAAGAAATAAAAAAAATGACTTGATGAATAGATTGCTTCAAAGAACTTTTTTTTTATCGCGGAATTCATTTGTTACTAGAGAAGTGAGAAAAAGTTATAACTAGCGATGAAAAAATATTTTGAATAAATATGTAATAATGCCCCCCCCTCCCCCCCCACAAAGCAATTGCATCGTTCCCGGCTACGATCCGCCGGATACCGTCCCGCCGAACACCCGTGGGGCGAGAAGGTTTGTATTCATTCAAAACGATTTTGAATAGCCAATTCATGTGGGACCCATTTGGAGACTACCGTCTCCACATTTTCGCCGTTGACGAATTTGCTATACGACTCGCATAAACAATAAAAATACAAGGTGGCACAGTGGTTAGTGCGATAGCTTACATTCCGGAGGATCCAAGTTCGATTCCGCCTCATCACGCCACTATATTTTTCTCTTTCAAATGAGACATAATAAGATCACTTCAACCTTCACGAATCAAAACTTCTTCTGATTGAGGAACTGTTCACTAGAGACTCTAACAGCTACAGTGAATCAATCCCGAAGACGAGATCGTGACGACGCAGTAGAAAACTTATGATCCCTACAGCTTTTTTTTTTAAATCTTTCCTATTACTAAACGATCAAAAACGGTTGATTTACCAACATTTAATGCTTCAGCTAATTCTTCAAGCGTTCGAGCTAAATTTTTATCCAACAATATCTGCAATTTGGTATCTTTGAACTTTTTTTTGATTGAACGTTCTTTATCTTTTAAATTAAAATCACCTCTTTTGAATCGTCGAAATAAATATTCACATGTTTTAATTAATGGAGCAGACTCAGAATAGTTCTAAGTTTCTAAGATGAATCGGCAGCTGTTTTTTCAAATCAAAGCAGTAAAATAAATGACGAAAATGCTCTTTATCACGTTTCATTTTCAATCGCACTGAAAAGTGTGGTTACGTTTACGAATGCACAGGACAAATTATTTGTAGAAATATCCAATTTAAAATGACGTGCCAACTTTCAAAATATCTCTAGATTTTGTAGCCATTTATGAATCCTATCTAGTGAGCTCTCAAAACTAGTCGAAACACTTAATATATATATCATTGAATTAAAACATACTCTTGTCTATGTACACATTAAATTTTATATTTTAGAGAAAAGATATATTAGAAGAAAATCCAAATGGAAAATTTATAATGATAATACCACCACCTAACATAACCGGTTTTTTACATCTTGGACATGCTCTGACTAATGCTATAGAAGATGCTATTACCAGATGGTATAAATATTATGTGAATTCAAGATCTAATTTTTAAAAAGCAGTTGTTATGTTCTTAACTATTCAATTGTAATTAATTTAGGAATCGTATGAAAGGTCGTACAACACTCTGGAATCCAGGTTGTGATCATGCTGGCATCGCCACACAAGTAGTTGTAGAAAAAAAACTATGGAAGAAAGAAAAAAAATCTCGTCATGATATTGGCAGAGAAGAATTTATTAAGAAAATATGGCAGTGGAAGTATGAGTAAGTGTAAAACTGTAAACAATCTGTACAATATGAAAAATATAAGATAATATAATAATCAAGCCATTTATTTGAAATATTTTTCAGAAAAGGTGATAGAATTTATTCGCAATTGAGGAAAATAGGTGGTTCTTTTGATTGGAGCCGTGCTTGTTTTACAATGGATCCTAAATTATGTAAAGCCGTAACAGAAGCATTTGTACGCTTGCACGATGAAGGTATTATTTATCGTAGCAATCGTTTAGTTAATTGGTCGTGTGCTTTAAAATCTGCAATATCAGATATTGAGGTAAGTATCACATATATATCAGATATGTACAAGTTTCCAGCGCCATCCTTGAACATTTGGATTGAGCTGAAGTTATCTGGATTGATATCTAGTTTCTTGACAAAAATGAGGTCAGTAGTTTATAATCATGGATGCCAACAAGATACACGTGCGTGTGACATTGCATGCTATTCCTTTTCAATCTTGAAAAGTCTGCTACAGAAACCAAAAAAACGATCAACGAAGCATATAAGAAAGACAGCGTTGATACAAATACGATAAGAGAATGGTTTGCCAAGTTCAAGAAGAGAAATTTCGATCTGAAAGAGAAGCCAAGAAGTGGTATTGAAGAAGCCAAACCAAAAAGTGTTGTACATCTGATGGAATATGAAGAGCGTGCTCTATTACGACTTGCTGAAGCCTAGTGAAACCATCATTGCTGAATGCTATAGTGATTAATTGCTCTGTTGAGCGAGAAAATTAAAAAGGAACGATGTACTAGCTAAGGAACGCGACAGATCATACTGACAACATGCAATGCATTGCTCGTCCACATGTCGCTTTGTCGACAAAACAAAACTTGATCTAGGCTGGGAAGTTCTTCTACATGCGGCATATTTACTTGATCCTGATCTTTAGATTATCATCTATTCTACATCTATAAGTCCGTACAGATACATTTCTGACTAATATTTTTCAAACATCAAAAATTGTATCGACAATTTTATTGTCTCTAAGCTACAATCTTTTGAGCAGGGAATATAAAAGCTATCCAATTTATGGGATAAAGTAATAAAGAGCCGGAAAAAATACTTTGATGATTAAGATTGTGATCCATTTTTTTTTTATGTAATTTTTATTTTCAATAAAAAACGCTGGAAACTTGTGCACACATCTAAGATAAGATAGATATGTTTTTAACAATGTACATTCTATAAGAAATTTTGAATTTGAAGATCTTAAAAATGTTTATTGAAAATAGGTCGATAAAGTAGAATTAAATGGGCAGACTCTGCTTTCTATACCTGGCTATGAAAAGAAAGTAGAATTTGGAGTTTTGATATCTTTCGCTTATCAAGTCTTTGATTCAGAAGACAAGATAATTGTAGCGACTACTCGCATTGAAACCATGTTAGGAGATACCGCTATTGCGGTGCATCCAAAGGACAGTAGATATACGCGATATATTGGAAAATATGTGCAACATCCGTTTTGTGACCGGCGTATATCCATTATAACAGATGAATTTGTCGATATGGAATTTGGCACTGGTATATAAATAATTCAATAAATCAGCAAAAGTATTGAAAGTAAAGTTATTATGAAACTATGAACACTGGTAAAAGTAAACCAAGGATAACAATTATTTTTTAGGTGCTGTAAAAATTACGCCAGCTCATGATCCGAATGATTATGAAGTTGGAAAAAGGCACAATTTGCCATTTATCAATATTTTGGATGATGATGGAAATATTATTGGAGACTATGGAGAATTTACGGTATCGTATATTTCTCTTTATGTATAAATATAATATAGAAGATTATTTTGAGAGATTTTATGAATACTGAAGTAAATATATACGAATTAAATAGATCTTACATACAGGGAATGAAAAGATTTGAAGCCAGAATGGCTATTATTAAAGAGATGACAAAAAGAAACTTGTTAATTAGTGTAACAGATAATCCAATGGTAATACCCATATGTAGTCGATCAAAAGATGTCGTCGAACCTCTCATAAAGCCACAATGGTGAACAATCTCATTGTATACTATATTGTACTATCGAAATTTTTTAAAGAAATTTGTCTAATTCTTTTTTTTTGCATTTAGGTATGTTAAATGCAATGAAATGGCTGTTCAAGCTAAAGAAGCAGTAAGCAAAGGTGCCTTGAAAATAATTCCAGAACAATTTAAGAAAACTTGGTATATCTGGATGGATGGTATCAGAGATTGGTGTATTTCGCGTCAGCTCTGGTGGGGCCATCGCATTCCTGCTTATGCAATTAAATTCACCAATTCTCACATAAACATGAAAAAGGTAATTTTCAGAAATTCTTGAAAAATTATGGCTTTTTTCTGTTTAATGATTTTTAAACAAATAGTTTTATACATAATAAGTCAAAGATGATCTCTAGACAGATGAATATTGGGTGAGTGCACATTCTGAAGCTGAGGCTAGAGAAAAAGCGGCTAAGAAATTGAACATTAATATAAACGACATTATTGTGGAGCAAGATTCTGATGTATTAGACACTTGGTTTTCTTCAGCTCTTTTTCCATTCTCAGTTTTTGGATGGCCAGACAAAGTATGTATGCCGCACATATTGAATTGAGAAAATTATTAAGTTTATGAAATTAAAATGAAGAACATACATAAAATAAAATAAGGAACTTCTATATTAGAATGTATTTTTTTAGACCCCTGAGCTCAAAGCATTTTATCCAGGTACGCTATTAGAAACTGGTCATGATATACTCTTCTTTTGGGTTGCCAGGATGGTTTTTATGGGTCAAAAATTGTTAGGACAATTGCCTTTTAAGTACGTTACAAATATCCATATATATTTTTATGCATAAAAAAATGAAATATACATCCTGTGTAAAAAAAATTAAAATATTTCTTATAGAGAAGTGTATTTACATGCAATGGTGAGAGATGCACATGGAAGAAAAATGAGTAAGTCCTTGGGAAATGTAATAGATCCTATGGATGTAATTAAAGGAATATCTTTAGAAGTGCGTATAAATAATGATTTGATATTTTTATATAGTACCGATTAAAAGAGACTATTAATTAAAAATGCTATATAAAATAAAATCAATTTTTATAATTTAACATATATATATATTTTTTATTTATTGTTTTATAATGAAATAATGTAAAACATGAAAGTTCTACAAAAAATATTTTTATAAGATTTTTTTATAAGAAAAACATTAAACGGTATTACATAGACTTTTTTGTCAAAATAATCACACTTTGATATTTAATCACTTTTTTACTAATCTAACAATGAGTAATCTATAGTTACAAGTTTTTTTTTTATAGAAAACTTCCAAAATAATCTAAAATAATCCATAGCTTAATTTTGAAAAAAAAAACTTCATAATCAGTCTATTTTCTTAAAATTAAACTCTTGTTAATTACAATTATATTAAACATATCTATTTGCTTTCAAATTAAAAAAAATATTGAGTAAAATAATCTACGGATTTTTAAATAATGTTTCATGTCGAAATATTTCTAAATTTTATATGTAATGTCTCAAACTTTTGGATGGCAGTGTATGTTCCGTAATATATTTTAAATAAGAAATGTCTTTTTTCTGCAAAGGATCTCCAAAAACAATTGTTAGATTCGAACCTGGATCCAAAAGAGCTAGAACGAGCTCGAGAGGGTCAGAAGCGTGATTATCCGCAAGGTATTCCCGAATGTGGAACGGATGCTCTACGATTCGCGCTCTGTGCCTACACCACTCAAGGACGAGATATAAATCTCGATATACTCCGTGTACAAGGATACAGATTTTTCTGCAACAAGATATGGAACGCTACAAAATTTGCACTCACCTATCTCGGATCTCAATTTAAATGCGACACAAATGATATGGTATAATGATAAATTCTAATATTTTGAAAATCACTTATGTTCTGATTATAAAATATCAAATATGTAATTATGAATTATTTTACTAGAAATTGATTAATGCTAATTGTATTGACGTGATTGGAGATAACAAATGGTATCAGTGGACTTTGAATGAATCGTGCATGCAGGAGGCACTAAACAATTACTTGGCGGATTATCCGTACCTCGATGGTTACACACCTTCGCAACTTGATTCATCGATTCATCGATCACTAAAAGAAGTAAACATTGATTTCGCAAAGTATCTGCATATTAAACGTTGGTTCAATCATATCGCGACATTTACAAATGAGGAAAAGGCTATGTTTCGTGCCGAACAAAATAAAATAATACCAAAACTTGCATACGTTAATCAGAATCGACACAATAATGACGATACATTTGAGGTAAAGTCATATTTAATAACACTTTCAGAAAGAAGTTACAAAAATTTTGATTTATTTGCTTATATGTTTCCTATAGTTGACTGGAAATGAGACAAATGTAGATTTATGGATGTTATCACGAGTTAGTTATGCTGCCGCAACTTGCGACGAAGCGATAAAACAGTATGACTTTGCATTAGCTACTTCTACCTGTTACAATTTATGGTTATACGATCTATGTGATATTTATCTAGTAAGTAACAACTTTTTAATACATATATGATACATTGTGAGATATAAAGAAAAAAAATTTATATATCAATTTGCATATCTAGGAATATCTTAAATTAATATTCCAACTTAAGGATAACACGACTAAGTTAGCGGCCCAAAAAGTATTATTTATAACGCTGGACGTAGGATTGCGTTTATTGAGTCCGTTTATGCCATTTATAACGGAAGAGCTTTATCAACGTCTACCTCATAAAAAGCTAATATATCCAAGTATATGTGTAAGTCCGTATCCGGATGGTGTCAATGTAAGTTTGTGTATGTGTGTGTGTGTGTGCGCGTGCGTGCGTGCGTCACACACAAAACCATGGTAATAAAACATGCAATTAAGTATATAAAGTATCAATGCCATATTAGTGTCGTAATATGGATTTCAGTGTTGTTGGAGAAACCAAGAAATTGAAAAGGACGTTGATTTTGCACAAAAAATAATTAAGAATGTTCGATCTGCCCGTGCGACTTACAATTTACCTAATAAAACGAAAACCGAAGTGTATATCGCGTGTAGCGATCCAGATTTAAAGGAGAAGATTGTTCGATATAAATTGCTCATAGAAACTCTTGCATATTCTACTCTTAGCACAGAAAAACCATCAGTAGGCTGTGCTATCGTCACTGTAACTGATAAGGTTCAAGTGCATTTATTATTAAAGGTAATACGTCATGTATTATATATGTACTTTAATTATTATTATATAGAAATGATCATTAAATGATCTTTCCTTTGAAGTTAATTTTACAGACAGGTGCATTGCATCTAGCTATTCATACATCTTGCCTGTTCAGTCCGTGACTAACAATCATTGCTTTTACAGAGCGCATTCATTCACATTAGCAGCGGAAAAGCAGAATTTGTTAAAACCAATCAGATATGTTATTAACAGTTAGTATGATGTGCGTGTGTGTGTGTGTGTGTGTATGTATATATATATATATATATATCGTCTTACTCTTTTTAGTTTTTTTTTTGCTTCTGCTATTCCGTTTCAAATATAAATGCGTTCTTAGTTTCTGTTTATAAAATAAAGCAGTTTATGAGTGTTAATTGTTGAAAATTATTCTACATGTTATTCTGATAGATAGCTTCGAAGCAAGGTGTCGAACCTGAATAGTCATAATGTACAAATATCTAGATGCGATCTGAAACGCACGAATAACTTCAGGAGGGAAAATATCAATGACTGCTTCTACAATTTTATATATATATATAATATTTATCAAATATTTATCATATATATTTATCATATATACTTATTGTATGAATATATTTTGTAGGGTTTGATTGACCCCAAAAAAGAATTGGAAAAGTTACAAAAGAAGGAAGGACAATTGATCGAGAGTATACAAAAATTGAAACAGGATTTAACTGTACTTGATTATGACATAAAGGTGCCTCTTGACATTCAAAAAAATAACAAGGAAAAATTGGCGAATTATGAAGGTGAATTGCAACGAATTATCGATGCAATAATAATCTTACAAACAATGTAGAAAATAAATTCATAGAAAATTTTGTAAACACTAAAATTACAATCATATAAGTTACTTAGTTATTAAATTATTTAACATTTACGTAACTTATTTATTGAGTTAATAGAAAATTTAATTAGAAATTATGCTTTTTTCTCCTTTATAATTTGAAATATAAATATAAAAAATGTACGCGCGAAAATATGTGGATTACCGAAAAATGTTTTATAGAGCAACAGATCTATTCTGTAATCTCTTAATGCGTGCAAAGATACATATATTAAATAACTTCTAACTTATTAATCATTGATACTTTTGGATTTTTATTATGACAAGCATCGTGACTATTGCGATTGATTTGCGATCGAATAAAAGACCTTGCTTAAGAATCTTTCTGTATAACTATACATGGCAGACGATAGTTATTTGTTTTCTAAAAACAATGGCCCTGTTCAAGCAAGTCCACAATGTTAGAATATAAGTGTTTTCACTCGGGCAAAACTGTGATTTTCTTAAGGACATTTTGCAATTAAATAAGGTGACGTATGTGTATAAATATATTTATGCACGTCTCTTTACTAATATGCCTTGCACACAGCTTTGTTTCGTAGATGTGCTGAGATCATTATGCAATTTAGTGAGGAAGTTATATTAACTTCCTCAGTTTGATCACTCTTATTCTAGTGAAAATGTGAATGAATAGAAATTTTATATCTTAAACCTTATACTTTTACATTGTGAGTAGAATGAAACTGCAAACTTGCTCGTCGAACGATTAAATATGATCTATAAGAACCAATTCATAACCTAATCTAAGTTATTTCATTGCATGATATAAATGATTCGAAGTATATAACAAAATTAAAAATATTTGCCTATGTTTGAATAATAAGAACATTATAAAACTTTGATTTTGAAGCTTCCAAAGGAAATAAATAGAAAAGTACGATATGGACTGTATCATTTATGCGATATGGGAGGATTTTTTCACACTCATTTGAGTATTTTCTCTTATTTTGGAAAAGAATTTTTTTATTTTGTAGAAGGAAAGCAAAAAAATAGAAAAATTAATGTGTATTTAGTCGGTAATACAGACGACTCCAGCATCCTCTTAAATGCTCAATCATATTATTGTATACATTTTTAATACAAATTTTCAGTTATTTTTGAACTGCGCGCCAACTGTTTGTCGGCTTTGCAATTCTAAACTGAACTAAATAAAAAATAAAATTGGTAAATGCCTATAGAGCCTCCGCTGATGTTCACGCGTAGATGTGAAGGATGAAATAAATATCCTCCCTTAATATGATAAAGACGTATATTTCCAAATGTTTCGACTCTGATTTTGAGTCCTTCTCAGTGACAAAGAATAAATAAGTTAAATTGGTCTCTCCTCTAAGGGCCAATTTCACCAACGTCGGTTAAGCTAACCGACGGTTAAAGTGTCAATCGTGATTGGTTTATTCTGATCAAAGACAAATGCGATTGGACAATTCCATTGGAATTAACCGTCGGTTAGTCTAACCGACGTTGGTGAAATTGGCCCTAAATTGGTAAATTTAGTCCGCTTAAAATGCTAATAACGAAATGTATAAGTATAATAAATAATTGATAGAAGTTAAAATTAAAAATATATAGAAGTTAGATTAATAGAGTTTTTCCACTGGACCACCAATCAGAAAATTTTATTTTAAATTAGCCAATCAGCGACGTGGGCTATCGGAGCCCATCCTCTTATAAACGTTATCAGGATATATATGGCTATATTTGGATATATTTGTTCATTATTTATAACTTAAAAGAACATATACATTTTTTTGTAATATTTCGTAACATAAGAAATAAAACAAGCTTACATTTTTTAACTCGAAATCCTTTGTTATCATTTTCTCCCTATTTTCCCGAATTCTTCCACCTATAACTGGTAGCTCTCATCATCCCTGAGTAAAGTTGGCCTTGTAGATTGACCCAAAAACAAAGGAAAGCAACTCTTACCAAAGCAGCTGAGGCGCAACGACAAGAGAAACACTCCGGTGGAAATCCACGACAAAAAGAGAATTTTTATTATTTGTGTTCATTTTAAAGAATAAATATATTGATTACTCCCCTTCCGCACTTTTGTTATTTAGTGAGCGGTTCATTTGAATACCGCCGATGCCTAGAGGCTTTCCACTGTTTAAGCGCTGTAAGTGGCTGGTGGGCAATTGAACTGTGTTCATTTGAACGTCACTCTATTTAATCCAATCAATTTTGCTGTTTTTGTCCGAATTCTCTATTCGGACGTGACAGACAGGGGGGGTGAGGTCCGTTTGGCCACATCCCGATTGACCACCAGCCACTCACAGCGCTTGAACAGGGGAAAGCCTCTAGGACAGTGGTCAAACGGACGCTCCCCTGACAGGGAGCGTCCGTTTGACCACGATCCTGATTGACTACAGCCACTCATAGCAGCTGGTGCCTAGAGGCTTTCCACTGTTCAAGCGCTGTCAAGCGCTGGTGGTCAACCGGGACGTGTCAAACAGACCCACTGAAATATAATAATACTGGAACGAGCGCGACCCTATGAATAAGTGTGATCCGAGAGAGAGCGTCCAAGGTGGTATCTTTAGCCTTCTCTAAGCTATACTACGCATGTGTGGTAAACGATAGTGGGGATCGTTCAGTCTCGTTTATAAAAGATGTTTACGTGTATCCAATAAACGTTAACAATGAAACTTTTGGCTAGATTGTACTAAAAAGAGACAAAGATACCACTTAAGACCCTCTTTGTCATTTCACGACACTAGCGCCCGCGCACGTTCCAGTATTATTATATTTCAGTGAACAGACCTCACCCGACAGATACTGAGCGCTGATTGGTGAAAAATGGTTGATGAGGGTAAATAGTAAGAAAAAACAACGCTAAAACAATGCTTTATCCAATCAATATCAATCGATGTCAAAGCGTCAGAGCAGATGTAGTAAGCCTTAGGCTGGATCCTCATGCAGACACTGGCGCTTTGACACCGAGCGCTGATTGGGTAAAGTGTTGTTTTTACTAGAAACTTTCTAGAAAATTTTTACTAAAACAACACTTTACCCAATCAGCGCTCGGTGTCAAAGCGCCAGTGTCTGCATGAGGATCCAGCTTTATGCAAAAGTTTGCTTTGGTCCTTTAGGGCCACTTTTACCAACGTCGGTTAAGTTAACCGATGGTTAAAGTGTCAACCGTGATTGGTTCATTCTGGTCAAAGACAAATGCGATTGGATAATTCCATTGGAATTAACC
>JANQDE010000078.1:50730-110813 GCA_037157785.1 Cephalotes varians
ATAAAATGTAGGGGGTTCCATTTAAAAAAACCACTTCCGGTTGAAGTAACCCACTTCCGGTCAAAACCAAAAGTTGAAAGGTACGCCATTTTGGTTCCCTCTCGAAACCATACAACTTTTATATGAAACTTTTTTCGATACCACCCAAACGAGTTATTGGAGGTGATAGATTCAGATGACTCACCCTGTATATTGATGATTCATGGATAATATCCCAAACAACACAAAGTTCAAAATTGGGACAATCTAAAAAATACCTTAAATGTATATTTGTGAGAGACGTCTTATATCGATTTCAGATTTTGTCTTGGATTATTTCTATGTATGTTCCTTAATACAATTATGTTTGTTTATCTTTGGATTTCATTGTTTTATGTATCAACAGATTTGTGAATTATATTTTAAATATTAATTGAATTATCTTCAAATGAGCAAAATGATACATAATACATATATGGTCTGATGAATTTTTCTTATTGTACTATAATAATATAGAAAAAAAATATGTATAAGGTGTTTTAAAAAAGCCATTCAATATTTATTATTTAATACACACATATTGATATATTAAAAAAATCGTAAATATAAGTCAAAAGCTCATTTGTTTCTGAGATATAAACATTTTTGTATATTAGTATTATGATTGACTTACTGACTTGTACGTCATATCTCAATGAAGTTTATCTCAATGTTTAAACTGCATTCTGAATGTCCTCATTCATTTTCTATACTTTATAACAAAATTTTAACGCCAATCAATCAATTGTCATCAACCAATGATTACGGATCTATGAAATACTTCTATAAATATTGAGATAAAGATTTAGATAAATTATCTTCTTCTCATGTCATATGCGATACATAGAAGCCAATAAATCAATCATGATGTGCTAACATACAAAAATGTTTATATCTCAGAAATGATTAAGCTTTCGATCTATGTTTACTACTTTTTTACTCAATATGTATATTATTTCCCATAAATATTGAATGGTTTTTTGAACATTCTGTACGTGTTTCTATTTTAAAAAACATAAGTTGATTTCTATTTTTTGTTAAAAAATGAACAATTTAAAAATTTTTCTTACACAATTTAAAAATCAAATTTTTATTGGAAGCATTTTGTTATCAATCCTATTTTTTCAACTTTTCAAATAATATTATAAAAAGAATATTAATATATACATTATAAATATTGTGAATATTATTATCTTGTATAGAAGAAAATTTTATCATATAATTAAAATATTTTTAATTTATTAAATTAATGTTTCTGTTTTACAATTATTATATTAATTTATATTTATATGCGAAATTTTATTTTTTTAATAATTTTTTACATATAATGTTTTATATACTTCTAAATTTATAAATACATATATATTTTTTTATTTTTATTATTATTTATTATTATTATTTATTTACTATTTTATTATTATTGTTTATATAAATATTATTATTATTTAGTTGTTATATCATTTATATATTTATTAATATATTTACATTTGCATATTTTACATTAATAGATTTTGAATATTAATATTATATAATGTTAAATATTGAAATTATATATAATTGTATACAAAAACACTGTATTGTGTTTCAGCATCAGACACGCATTGCTCCGCCTTTACCTCCAAATCGTTTTAGCACATCGTCTGCATTACCAAGTGTATCATCTAATTTACCTTTGAGTACACCTCTAAATGTTTCATCGAATATTCCACCAATACATAAACCCTTACCATCAAGACCACCTCCGCCAACTATAACACCAACTCTTCCTCCACCTCCGCCTCCTCCACCACCACCATTAGTTCCTCTGAAAATCAGTACGAATGTTCCAATACCACCGCCTCCACCTTTACCAGATTCGAGTAACATTAACAATACAACAATGAATACAAATGTTACTAATAACAATAATGAAGAATTAGTCACTGATCTTAGACCAATACTTATGGAATCTATTAGAAGCGGTACAACTTTAAAGGTATGTATAAATATGAGTGATCCATCATATTTTTGGCTAAGAATCAGTTTGTTTTATAATCAAAATTATCAATTTTTTTTAGAATTTTTTTATACTTAATTATATATATTATATATATATATATATAATTATAATTATAAATACAATATAATTATATAGAAAACACCATCTTTTTAACTTTTTGAATTTTTGTATTTTCTAATCTTGTTGTATATATGTAATATGTATAGTATGCACAATAGTATGTATATATATATATTTTTTAATTAGAAATCAAATATAAACAGTTATTTTATTTTTAATTCCACATCACTATAAATTAAAATTATGTGAAATTAGAGTTTTTATACGGATTTTATTTTTGCTATGTGTTTTCTAAAAAATTATATTTTTAATTATATTGTTTGACATTTTTTAAAATTTTAATTAATTTGTTTTATACTCACTTAAATATGCAATATTATTTTTTGTTTTATTATTTTTTGTCTTCATTGAATCATAAAAATTTAATGTATACAGATTATAGATATCAGATTCTATAGAGATATATAACTAATTTTATTCTTTTAATTCTTGGTAAATCTTGATATAAAAAAACATTCAAAAAGTCTGATTTCTATTGAAAACTAGAGAGATCAGAGTTTTATTTCTATACTTTCAATCTTCTATAAATTTTTGCTTTCTAAAAAGAAAAAATATATTTAAAGCAAATATTAATACATGATAATTTAGTGAAATGTTATATTAGTTAAAAAATATTGTATGTCAAATAAGAATAGAATAACAGTAATGATATAAAGAAATTAAAATTGTTGTTCTTTATCTTCATTAACTTATTGTATTTAAAAATGAAAGAAGATTATTGTTCTTTTTTTAACATCTTTAATATTCTAAATACATTTAAATATATAATATAAAAAATAAAAAAAATGAGAAAAATAATGAAAGAAGAAAAGAGAGAGAAAGAGTAAAAAAGATGGTGAAGAAAAATTTAAATATTTTTATCTCAATAAATGTACAAATCTTTCAAGCTAATTTCTTGAAAATTAGAAAAAGATTTGCAACAGATGTCTAAAAAATGGTATTCATAAGCTGATATTCATAGTCAATTCTTGTATTTAAGATACTGATCTTAATTTTCTATATTAGAAACATCAGCATATTTTAATAGATTTGATTTTATTTTATAGAAAGTTGATAAGACAGAAATAAAACCTGCGTTAGTTGAGGATTCAAGAGGCGAGTTGCTACGACAAATACGTGAAGGCATTGAATTGAAACCCGTTCGAAACGAAGCAAAATCGAATACAATACCTGCACTTCGTGGTGGCTTGGCAGATGCATTATCTAGAGCTCTGGCTGAACGATCTCGTGCAATTCATAGTGAAAGTGAAGAATCCACTAGTGATACCACCGACGATGACGAATGGGATGACTAAATCAGGTTATTTAATTAATTTATTATTATACATTTTAATCACATGCAAATATATATATATATATATATATATATATTTGCCCTATATTTCTATTATATTTATTTTTTATATTAACAAAGGTATACAATAATTCTTTCAGATAAAAAGTTTAAAGGGTATTATAACATATTACTGTGATAAATGCATTATTGATAAAAACATTAACAAAGTTATGTATAAATAAAATGTAAATGATTCAATTTTAATATCTAAAGAAGAGAATAAATTAGATAAAAATATTTAAAAAGATCCATACTTACAATAATTATATATAAAATCCAAAATGAAGACATTACACAAATAATAGACAGGTAAGAGCAGATTATAGTCATTCAAATATTTTATGGAAAGAAAATTATAATGTACGTTTGATATAAGTGTAATATATATATATATATATAAATTAATTTTTTAATTAATTTTAATTTTTAATGGAGTTTAAAAAAGTTCTTTATACAAAAGCTGCTTTGTGGAGTATCTATGTTGCAATCTCTAAAATTGTATATAAAATTATTTTACAAAGTCAATTGTGATATTTTAGTAGAATAATATATTGAATAATATATTTATCTGGTTTAAAACAAGTAATTTGAACATAACAAATAATTTGATATATAACAAATAATTTGATATATAACAAATAACTTTATTAAAGAAATAAAAATAAATATGTTGATTAAGGAACCCATTTCTAATATCTTTGACTTTGACATATATTGTCAAGGCCATGACACAATATTCCAAAGATTTTTAGGTGATTATTTATTAAAAAATTATTAATAAAAAAGTTTGAAAAATAAACCAATTTATATTGTGCTAAATGATGTAATTTGCTGATATATGTAAAAACTTCACTGTGTGTATATAAAGTTGAAAACCTTGTGAAACCATATATAATTATAGATTTCATTTCTCTCTATAAACAGAAGGTGGGATGAGATGGATCATACTTTGCATGGAAAGTTATAAATTCATATGGAATTTCGCTTTGCATTGTAAAGTGTATGTGTGGACGTAGCGAGTTCATTCTCTTAAAAAGGAGCAGGACCTACTGTCTTCACACATACACTTTATAATTTGAAGCGAGGTATGTACCTGTTTATGATACAAAACTAGATTTATAATTGTACGTTATATTTATGAAACTTATTTTGTTAATAATTTTTAATGAACAATCTGTCAGTTAAAACTTTTGGAGTGTTACTTAGGATCATAACTTTGACAACATATGTTAAGATCATATTGACAAGATCATTGGAGATAGATCCTATTGATATATTTACCAAAATAAATAATGACATATCATAAATGAATAATTAGAATTAGATATTTTTATATATTATTAATCATCATATAAAAATGCTTTATAATAAAAAAAATATTTTATTGAAAAAACTTAATTTTGAAATAATCTTAAAAAACAAATTATTGAAATTTACCTATGTGTAGATTATAGATCTTGTATAGATCTTCTAGAATAAAGTAACTTTTATCTAAAAAAATTTGTTTTGTATCTCTACTAGTTAAACATATTTATATTTTAACATGTAAATCAAGCACATTATATATAATAGATATACTATTATATAATTATAATATAATGAGAGAGAGGGAGGGAGAGAGGAAGGAGGGAGGGGGAGAGAGAGAGAGAGAGAGAGAGAGAGAGAGATCTGTTAAAATGGTTTAACACAAAATAATAACTTTATGATAATAACTTTATTTTTTAATAACTTTAATTTTTTAGTTTTTTGGTTTGTTATTGTTATTTTTCATTAACTATTAAATTACATATAATACATTTATTTTATATATATATATATATATATATATATATATATAATATTATATATATATATATAGTAAATTTATTCTTATGTGTCTCTTGCATATAAGAAATATGTTTTTACATGTTAGATCAACATCTGAAATTAATTTAAACTATTTTCTCCTAAATAATATACTTCATGAAGATGATTGTTGTCAAGGTCTCTCTTTCATTATAAAATATATTATATAAAATATATATAATATATATTTAAATTCATATTGTATATATGTAATAAAATTTTTTTTATGTGTAAGATTTTAATACATTATTTTTGTTGTTGAATCATTTTAGTTTTCACTATTTGAATATTATAATAATATTGTTATATAATATTGTTAGAATATTATATATAATTATATATAATTGCAATATGAAAGATTCTAAAAATTATACAAAATTTTATGAAATATTTTATACCTAAACGTATATTTTCATAAAATTAATAGATTTTTTTGCAGAAAAAGACTAAAATGATAGTAAAAATTTTACCTTGATTTGTTTTATCGATATAATTTATAAATATCGATCAAACAAAAAAATAAACAGTAATTTTTATATTTTATTATAAATTATTCATATCATATGCATATATACACGTGTGTATGTGTGTGCGCGCGCGCGCGAATGACCGCACACACATACATGCATAATGTATGTATACAGAATGGAGCAACTTAACATTTTTTTCATCACGCGTGCACGTAATGTGCCCCATAACGCAACGCTTTTGCATAGGAAAAATGGCCGATAACTCAAGCCGTTGAGTTATTTCTCTAACCCCACGCAGAAACATTGAATTAGGGAAAATAGCGCCACTCGTGATGAAAAAACATCATAGAGATATTAGAATAGAGGGCAGAAAGTATACGGTTAAGCAGTAAGCGGGAGCGATATCGTGTGCGATAGAGAAGTTGCATTAGAGGCCCCGATTGTCTCTCTCGCATGTTAGCGCTGATTGGCTGTCGAAATGTTTCGAAAACAAAGAAGAGATAAGCCCCGCCCTCCTCTCTTTTGACGCTAACGTGTGAAAGAGAGAYAACTGGGGCCCTTATTGCTACTTCTCTCTCTCTAGCTCGATATCGCAGATTCCGCCCTCTTCTGTCCTCTATTCTTATATCTCTATGAAAAACATATGTGTATCTCGTGTGGTGTAGTTGCCTATTGCTCCACTTGGACGCGCTTCGCTCGTGCGCTAACGGCGCCCGCGTTGCGCAATAGGCAACTAAACCCCACTCGTTACACAATGTACTAATCTTTTAATCTAAAGTTATTTAATAAACAAAATTTGTTTGAAATTTGTTTTAGAAGTAGATAAAAATGACAAGATTGAGAAGTAATGTGCTATTTGTAATGTTGTTACCATAACAATTATTTTTTTTCAGTAACGAATAGAAAACGTTACATTACATTTCTTTAATGTTAACTCTTCATCAGCAATATGATAGTTGATCCTTTTAGTAATGGAGGAGTAGGGATTTAGAGGAGGGTTCAAGTTTCCAAACCAAACTTTTTATTGTTTCGAATTATATAAAAATTTATAAAAATTCTGGTATACTTATTAAAGCTTTAACAATGAGTTTTCACATAGAAATCCGAATGTATTTATTTTTTACAGATTTAATTGTAAATTCGAATAAGTTTTGAAGAAACATGATATCGGTTAAAAATTCATAATTTTTATATGAGTGAATTAAAAAAAAATCCTTTTAAGCAACTTCTTCAGAATATACACGGTGTGTCCCAAAAATTTTCGAATTTCATTAAAATTCACTCTGTAAGGTAATAATTATTAATTTTTATTTATAATCATTCGAAATATATCCTTTCTGAAGAAATACAATGTTTACAATGATCGTATAGCTTTAGAAAACTCTGCTAAAGCCCGTATCAGACTAGAGATTGAGATTGAATTGAAATTTAACCAATTAGAAGAAAGAAGACCAATCTCAAGTTTAGTGAACTTTACCTTGATTGGTCAAAAAGCAATCTAATCTCAATCCCAATCTCTAGTCTGATACGGGCTTAAAAGTCCTTTGAAAAGAGACTTTCTTTGAGATGGCCGAAATTGCCTCCGTCGAAGCCTTCTGGATATTCAAATAGTATTGAACTGCTTTTCCTTCAGCTTTATTTTGTGAGAACAAAAAATAGTCACATATCAGTATCAAATCTGATGAATATGAAGAATAATTAAGGACTAGGATCAATTTGGAAGCGAGAAATTTATATTGCGATATTTGCTCTTTGCTCCATCGTGATTTCTCGACGAGTGTCACAAAAGTAGTTGAGTAGAGTTTATACTTGTGGTAAAAAAATAATCATTGGAGGGGGACCTCAATTCAATTTACAGAATTTGTGAACGAAACTTCAAATAGCAACCTTATTTACATAGTTGACGCCACTAATACGCCGTCCATACGGCGAAAGTTCGGAAATTTGGGATAGATCATATATACTACTGAAAAAAAAGTGCCATGGGCTTAAGGCTGATTCTACAATAGAGTCGTAGGCTGCAAGAAATTAACCAATCATAATCGACTATTTTTTTCACATTTGACTGTGATTGGTCCATTTCTTACGACTTACGACGCTATTATAGAACCGGCATAAGTCCTGGTCTGCAATAGGTGTAGTAAGCCTTAAGCCTTAAGAAATTAACCCATTAAATCCTGAGCCGAATCTAGGCCAGGTAGCATCAAACTAACTATTTGATTGGTGGCATAGCTAAAAAAAGAAATACCCGTGTTTTTTCTTTTGTCATTTGCGATTGTTTATAAAAAATTATTTATACAAATTACCAAAAAGTTTGGAATTTTGAAAAACTAAAAGCGGCAATCGATTTTACGGAAAAAATCATGAAAAAAACCTATATGACGTTTTTTTGTCAGAGCTCAAATCGTTAGTGTAAAATCATCATAAGCAAGAGCATTGTGGCGTGTGAAATTGAAGATGCGTCAGCGCATCTCGTAAGAGGTATACGATTCTTTATCTATGATAAGTGGGCAAGCAAAGCCACTATTATTCTGGTTTATTCTATTGCATTTGTTTATAAAGCTTTTACATTAACAATTTGAGCTCTGACAAAAAAACGTCATATAGGTTTTTTTCATGATTTTTCCCATAGAATCGATTGCCGTTTTTAGTTTTTCAAAATTCCGAACTTTTTGGTAATTTGTTCAAATAACTTTTTATGAACAATCGCAAATGACAAAAGAAAAAACACGGGTTTTTTTTTTTTAGCTATGTCACCAATCAAATAGTTTGATGCTACCTGATCTAGATTCGGCTCAGGATTTAATGGGTTAACCAATCATGATCGAATTTGAAGAGAATAATAAACTATGATTGCTCAATTTCTTACGGTTTAAGGCTTACTACACCTATTGTAGACCGGGGCTAAAGACTATCGCATACAAAAAAACTTAAGCAATAAAATGTAAGCAGCAAGGAAATCAACAATTTTGATTTGCTACCGCTTACGTTTCGCCTTAAATTCTTGACTGTGATTGGCTGAGGGTGCTGTCCCATGACGCGTATTGCTGTACGCGCGTATTCGCTTATTGTTTAAGTTTTTTTGTGTGCGATAGTCTTCAAGCCCATAGCACATACAAAAACGTAAGCCTGGATCCTCATGCAGACAGTGGCGCTTCGACACCGAGCGCTGATTGGGTAAATTGTTGTTTCAGTAAAAATTTTCTAGAAAGTTTCTAGTAAAAACAACACTTTACCCAATCAGCGCTCGGTGTCGAAGCGCCAGTGTCTGCATGAGGATTCGGGCTAAGGCAGTAAGATATAAGTAATAAGCGAATTGACCAATCACAGTAGAGAACGTAATGCGATTCTCAACTGTGATTGGCCAATTTGCTTACTGATTACGTTTTACTGCCTTACGTTTTTTGAATGTGCTATGAGCTTTAAGAAGAAGAAGGCGTTGCTTGTGATTGCAGGTTGATACACACGGTTGCAGCTCGAGGTAGTGGAGTTGCAACACTGAGGTGCATTTTCACGATCCGCTGAAATCGATCTTTTGAGCGACAAAAAAGGATCATGATGGCTTTTGTCGCTGAACTATATAGCGATAATTTTTATACATGAAAGAGAGTAGAAGTAACAGAATTGAAAGTAGAAGCGACAGAATTGAGAGACAAATTTTGCATTTATAAATTATTGACATTTCAGTATTATTTCAGTAAAGTCGTTTGACTGTACGAGGCGAACGTGTTTTTGCCTCGTTTTGGTGTTACATCAACTAATAATTTTTTGAAAGAGCCTATTCTTGGGGAGGGTTCCGTTAGCACACATCCCGATAGCACACATCCATTCGATGCTTAGAGTTTTTCCACTGGACCACCAATCAGAAAATTTTATTTTAAATTAGCCAATCGGCAATATGGGCTATCGGAGCCCACCCTATTATGCATCGTGTCACATCCTGAGCACGTATTATGGAACTTTTCGGAAATTCCGATCGAAATTGTTCAATTATTTCCTAAATTTCTATTGTATTTTTTAGGGAAAACGGAATAATTCTGATCGGAATCCATTTCAAGAAGTTCCATAAAGCCCGTATCAGACTAGAGATTGGGATTGAGATTAGATTGGATTTTGACCAATCAAAGCAAAGATCACTAAACTTGAGATTGGTTTTCTTTCTTCTGATTGGTTAAATTCCAATCCAATCTCAATCTCTAGTCTGATACGGGCTCTATGAAAGTTCACATTTTGTTAAAATTTGGATGAGCTCAAAATAAAATATTAATATAATATTAATTTTATGATTTTCTTGATATTTCTCACAGTTTTCTCTTCGTCATCACTACTTGAAGAAGAGTAAATTATGAGATTTAAATCATCATTCTCTGATTCTTCGAACGTAATTTTGATCAACTGCAATAACGCTGCCTCACACTGAATATCTATTATTGTGATTTTCACTAAAAGCATAGGTTATGCGAATTGCGTTCACAAGTGATCCGAAACGAAATGGTTATCAGTGCGCTTTGAGTACACTAACGAATCGAACTGATCATTAGAACCGTGAACACTGTGAGCGCTGTGAACGTGAATCGAACCGCAGCCAATATGAACTTCCTTTTCTATCTACTAAAGCCTAATTGGTTATTATTGCTCTGCAGAGCTACACCAACCAATCAGGCTTTAGTAGACAGAGAAGAAAGTTCATACTATTATTTGCCTCTCTCTCCACGCATCTCTACCTCCATCACTGCCATCAGCAGTCCAATTCTGTATGTCGATGGAAATTTCACACTTTTTTAATTTACATACTTAATAAGTCCTGGTCTACAATAGGTGTAGTAAACTTTAAGCCTTAAGAAACCAATCATACTCGAATTTGATAAAAATAATCGACTACGATTGATCAGTTTCTTATAGTTTAAGGCTTACTACGTCTATTGTAGACCAGAAATAACTTTTTTAATAGTCGAGCAACTCGTAATCGCCAGGTTCATGTTTCACAAAAAAAAAAAAAATGTTGATTCGTATATTTTCATCATTTTTGACCATCATCTAAACTGATAATTGTCCATTAGCCTTCTCATCCATACATTTAAGAATAAAAGACATTTTGTATAACTTTTTTCGAAAACTTAAAATCAATCATATTTAATTCGATTCAACACAAAAGCAGTTTCGGTAACAAGAAATAATTCGTAAATATTCACATATCGCTTCTTAAACATTCCTTTAATCGTATTTTCATCTAAAATAACATTTCTGAAACAAAAACATAAAAAATTAAGTTCAAATTTAAAAAGTATTAGAATAACAATTTATATTAAAGTACAAAAAATATATTGTTATTATTAAACATACAGATCAGTAATCTTCCATTTCTGATGATATTTATGTATTACTTGTGCCGCTCACTTGTGCAAATCACTCGATTGAGACAAATCAATGGCGATTTAACTTACTATAAAAGCATTGTCGTTGGATTTTCCATTAAATCCTTAAAAGCAGCTAACCATTGAGCACCTACCGCACCATCAACGGTACGGTGATCACAGCTGGCAGTTACAGACATATATTGGGCAGTTGTGAATCTGCAAAAATTTGCATATTAAACATATATCACAAATTACATATTAAATTTATCTAGGAATGTCTATGAAACGTTACTATAATTTTACCCTTTCTCATTTTTGGCAGGTATCAGTCTAGTCTCTGTGACGCCTACAGCAAGAATGATAGACTGTGGAGGATTTATTATAGCAGAAAAATTCTTAATTCCAAACATGCCCAGATTAGACACAGTAATTGTTCCTCCTTGAAATTCGTGCGGCTTTAATTTTCCTTCCCTCGCCTTTGTAGCCAATGCCTTCACATCTTTACTGATTTGAACTATACCCTTCGTGTCAGCACCAAACACTATAGGAGTGATTAGACCACTGTCTGTGCTCACAGCTACACTAACATCCACATTATTATATCTGGAAAATACGATGATATTCAATATAAAATATTACATTCGTATACATTATACATTATACATAAGTATAATTAGATACATAGATATAGTATAATAACAGTAGATATAGTATAATAACCTACATGTTACTATTTTTATAATGATATAAAATACTCACTGTCGAATTACATTTCCTAACCAGGCACTATTGCCTTCTGGTATTTTTTTACAAGCCATTGCCATTCCTTTGATGATAATGTCATTTACACTCAATTTTATTTTGTCTTTTTCTAACAATTTATTAAACTGTTCTCGCATCTCCAATGCAGCATCCATTTTTACATCTACTGAGAGATAATAATGTGGGATCGTCTGTTTGCTCTCTAACAAACGTTTAGCAATAACTGCACGTATATTCGATACAGGAATATCTATTCCAGTTGGCACACCAATGCTGGGTGCTACTGGTGTTGGCTGTATCGCTGCATCTTCTAAATCTTTGGATGTTATGGAGCCATATAATCCTGTTCCCTTTAAACCCTACAAGTAGTAAAAATACAAATTTTATATCCAATAACAAATTATTTATAAGAATAAACATAGAATGTATTAATTCATTGGCTGCGTTCAGCAAATAAAAAAGTTCAGTGAGTGCTTAGTGATCCTTTAACACAATTGTTGTTGGTTTCTACGCTTAGATCCAATGGAGAATTAAAAGGTAAGAATCAATTATATTAAAAAATTACTCACTGAGTTGCTTTGTCTGAACACAACCAATTAGCATAAATTAATAATAAAGAAAGAATATTACACAAATCAAATTGAAAGAGTGGAAATAAATAAAAAGGCAAATTGGCTTGTATTTGCTTCCTTCTTTCAATTTGATTGAAATAAATCACAGCACATGTAAACTAAGGTACCTGTAAACTAACTCCTCTTTCAGCTATTAATCTTTTCGCTAATGGACTAACATATATTTTTTCTCTGGAAGGCGGTATACTAGGAGGAAGTTTTGCTGTGACCGGAGCAGTTGGTTCTGCCAATGTAGGTGTTGGCAATGGTGCAGGTACTGTGGGAGTAGGTACTGGTGTTGGCATAGGAGGCACAGCCATTGTGTCATCTTTAAAGTCTTTAAATGCAGCTATGTTAGATTCGTCTTGTACAATAATGCAAACCAGTTTGCCTATAGGTACGTTCTTTGTTCCTGCAGGAACCAAGATCTTGGCTAAGTAACCTTCTTCAGGAGTTTCAAACCCCATGGTAGCTTTATCTGTTTCTATCTCTGCTAGCAGATCACCTTCATTCAACTTATCACCTAATGAAATCAAAAAATAAAAAAATTCAATATATTGAATCAATATATTGAACAAATAATTTTATCTTCATAACAATTACAATCTATTACATCTATACCACAATATCAATAGATTTTACCTTCTTTTTTTTGCCAGCTGATTATTGTTCCTGTTTCCATAGTGGGAGACAATGCTGGAAGTGGAACCTTGATATGATCAGGATAATTGATGTAAAACCTGAATTGTTGCTGCCATGGTGTCGAAATAAAACACAAAGTATTGTGAAATTGAAGTCTGAAGTACCAAGAAAATCATATTATTATTTTGTCACGTTTCTTTGTGCATAATGAACAATGATTATATAAGCTTTTGACTATCCTAACGAAAGACCAAAACTTGAATATCGTGCCAAGAATCAAGACCATTTGTGCCAGACCATGTTAAAATTGACATTAAATAACCTTAAAGATCGTCCTTGTTCACAAAATTCAAAAAAGCTGCGAAAGGACTCGAGAACGAGACTGACAATAGATAGCAGATGTGATACCTCTGTTGATACTTTCTGTGAAGACACCGGACTATGGATCTGGTGCTAGTTCGTACGAAACCACATACGATTGCGCGTGCCAGTCCATTACGTAGGCTCAATGTGGTTCGTATCATATTTGTCGGGCTTCACGACGGTGTCACGAACCGGTTCGTACCTTTCGACGAGTTCAAAACGAATCTAAAACGAGTCTATGCACACGACAAGATGACGACAATCCCACAACGGTCGTTCACATAGACTACGTTTACAAGGCGACGATAATCTGGTTTAGTAACAAGATAGTTATAACTCCGGAAATTATGTATCCGTTTACACTAAGCGGTTTTAATTTAATTAAAATATTAATGTTATAACATCTGAATAATCAGTAGTACCAACTTAAAAATGTGAAATGATTGATGTACAAAAGAAAATAAATTTAACATGGGTACATTCAGCAGATTCAACAGTTGAGTGAGCGTTTAATGATTATTGCCTGTGATTGGAGTAAACTTTTAGATCTACGATGAATCTAGAAGAATATACCAATAGCAGCGAACGCTCACTCAACTGTTGAATCGGGAGGGTCCCGTTAGCACACGTCCCGATAGCACACGTCCACATATCGCCCAGTGCTTAGAGTTTTTCCACTGGACCACCAATCAGAAAATTTTATTTTAAATTAGCCAATCGGTGACGTGGGCTATCGGAGCCCACCCGTTGAGTCTGCTGAATGCACCCAATGGCTGCGTTCAGCAGAGAAGGCAGCTTAGTAAGCGCTTTGCGCTGATTGGATTATATTTTTAGATCGAGAAGAATAGTCCTATCTCAATTTAGATCTAAAAGTATAATTCAATCAGTACAAAGCGCTTACTAAGCTGCTTTTCTGCTGAACGCAACCAATGTGTATGTCACAAGATAACAGCAAAAATTTAAAAACATACTAAAATTTTTATTGTAAAATACAATAGATATTATTAACTTTTATTATTATTACATTATACATCATTCATGTTAAATATATAATGATGCAATCAACAGTACAAATATTAAATTTACTAAGTGAGCGACAAAGATATATTACATTTATTAAATATTTTGTCACTTCCATTTCCTAATTCTCTCTTTTCTTGAAATCCATATTCTTCATAACACTGGATTGGGTTGAGGTCTGTTTGGCTATGTCCCGATTGATCACCAGCCACTCACAGCGCTTGAACAGGGGAAAGCCTCTAGGCACCGGCTGCTGTGAGCTGCTGTAATCAATCGCAATGTGGACAAACGGGACGCTCCCGCTGGATTCTATAAGCGTATATGCATGCATTTGTCTATATCTTCATGTTACATATACTGTAAAGCCCGTATCAGATTAGAGAATGGCCTAGTTTACATCGAGTACTTGATACGCATACTAACTAGTAACTTTTTATTAAATTATCTTAATTTCGGCATTGTATTCAAAGAATGGTGTACTAAGCTGGTACAATATACATCAAGATGATTAATTAAATACACATATCATGTACACATTTACACACATCGCCGAAATTTAGATAATTTAATAGAAAGTTACTAGTTAGTACGCGTATCAAGTACTCGATGTAAACTAGGCCAACGAAATTGAGATTGGATTGGAATTTAACCAATCAGAAGAAAGAAAACCAATCTCAAGTTTAGTGAACTTTGATTTGATTGGTCAAAATCCAATCCAATCTCAATCCCAATCTCTAGTCTGATACGGGCTTAACAAAATGCACGCATATGCGCTTTATGCATCGATATACAGAACTGAACCGCTGATCGCAGTGGAGGTAGAGACACGCGTGGAGTGAGAGGCAGATAATAGTATGAAACTTCCTTCTTTGGCTGCGGTCTACTTAGCGCTACGAATGCTTTGAAGCATTTTTTGATTGGTTAATTTGTAAAATTCTATCTTTTGATTGGTCAATCGAATGCTTCGAAGCATTCGTAGCGCCAAGTGGACCGCAGCCTTTGTCTACTAAAGCTTGATTAATTATTAGTCGATGGCAGTAACAGAAGTTAGAGGCTTTCTACAATAAGCCATAAGTCATAAATTAGAAGTCAGAAGCAATAAATCGACCAATCACAGACAAATGTGAAAAAAATACTTGATTATGATTGATCAATTTATTGCTTCTGACTTCTGATTTATGACTTATGGCTTATTGTAGAAAGCCTCTTACAGACAAATGTGAAAAAAATACTTGATTGATCAATTTATTGCTTCTGACTTCTGATTTATGACTTATGGCTTATTGTAGAAAGCCTCTTAGTTTTACATCAACGTGTGACCATGCGCAATATGTCCATAATCTATTATATTTTCAAAGCATGTGATGTAATTTTTCATCTGCGTCTGCTCTTAAGCCCGTATCAGACTAGAGATTGGGATTGAAATTGGATTGGATTTTGACCAATCAAAGCAAAGTTCACTAAACTTGAGATTGGTTTTCTTTCTTCTAATTGGTTAAATTCCAATTCGATCTCAATCCCAATCTCTAGCCTGATACGGGCATAAAAGCTCGTATCAGACTCGAGATTGAGATTGAGAATAGAATGGATTTTGACTAATCAAAGCAAAGTTCACTAAACTTGAGATTGGTTTTCTTTCTTCTGATTGATTAAATTCCAATCCAATCTCAATCTCTAGTCTGATACGGGTTTAAGGCCATAATCGCCCTTATCGGACAGTGAATTGCGTCGCCCTTGCCTATCTCCTATACGCGCCTCGTGATTCGATATTCTTCTTTATAACTTAAAAACTAAGCGTCGGACAAATTTTTGCTAAAGAAAAAGTCGTTTCAGAATACCCTCAGGAATATGTCCTTTCAAAGACATAAGGTTATTCTGAATCACCCTGTATATATATATATATATATATATATCCTGTATTCAACTTAATTTTTGGCATCTTTACTCAAAGACAGATCAAAATTGCGTAGGGAAAGAATTTGTTATATCCTGCAGAAATAAACGTAATCTCAACACGTTATTTCCCGCGCTTTTCACTATTCAAAAAGGTTGGGCTCCGATAGCCCACGTCGCCGATTGGCTAATTTAAAATAAAATTTTCTGATTGATGGTCCAGTGGAAAAACTCTAAGCACCGGGCGATGTGTGTGGACGTGTGCTATCGGGACGTGTGCTAACGGGACCCTCCCATTCAAAAAAACGCTTCAATCGTACCTCTCTGGCTGTAGCATTGGCTGCGTTCAGCAGAGAAAGCAGCTTAGTAAGCGCTTTGCGCTGATTGGCTTATACATTCAGATCTAAATTGAGATAGGACTGTTCTTCTAGATCTAAAAATAAAGTCCAATCAGCGCAAAGCGCTTACTAAAGCCAACGGCACACGATGCTTGTTTTCCTGCTGGATTGCTTGCGTTTTAGTAAATTACTAGAAATTCTGCCTTCTGTTTGGTGCAATTTTAGTAATTTACTAAAACGCAAGCAATCCAGCAGGAAAACAAGCATCGTGTACTGCTGGCTTAAGCTGCTTTTTCTGCTGAACGCAACCATTGGAAGCGAGCTGGGAGCGAAAATCTATGACGTATTAATGACATCATATGTGCTATTGAGATACTTCAAAGTGCCAAATGGACCGATTGCAGTAACGCTCCAAACAATTCGAAGTATTTGTAGCGCTTAGTGGACCGTACCCATAATCGCGTATTATACACAATTTTTAGGAATAATGACTAGCTTTATTACAATACATATATTTTTCAATATTTAATAAATGATTATATTTCTCCCGAATATGCTGAAAAGATTTGTGGATCTGTAGAATATTAGGGCAGTGTTATATTATTTAGCTTTATTAAGAATAATATACATTCCTCTTGTTTTTATTTATACACTTTTTATAATGCTTTAAATAATTGATAAATCTTATTAAAAGAATCTTCTTCATAAAATTTTGTTCTATTTCCTTTTGTCGATGAATAAAACAAAAATGAAAAATAGGCTTATAGTTGTTACAGAAGTTGATTTTTCTAGGATAAATTTGAACAGCAAAAAAATAATTTATTACATGTCATCTTCTACTGCTAAAGTTTTATAATTTTATTAATTTCCGAGTTGAAGATCTTAGACAAAGGTTCATTCTGTATTAAGTAGAAGATATAAATTACAAATTGTATATAAAGAGAATATTGTGTAAAATTCTCTTGATAAAATGATCAATTTTATAGAAACAAATCCATTTGTAACAATATATTCAATACGTAGTACCAAAAAAAGAAATGTATAATATGCAAAAAGACATATCAAGTGTTAAAAGAAATGTATATATAAATGTACTATATATATAAATATACTTTATATATATATATATATATAAAACTATACAATAATATAAAATTATTATATAGTAAATGCTATTTAAATAGTAACTTAATATATGATATAATATATGAAAAACGATATGCATAAATTAAATATATCTTAATATATTTCACAACACACAATACTATGTGTATGTAAGATACAATAAAGAATAATAATAAATACAACAAATACGCTAGAAAAAATGTATCTTATTTTTTCGCATTTAATTTATTATATTATAAATTATTGCCAATAAATGTGTAACAATTATTAAAATTGTTATAATCAATATCTAATAATAATCTGAACCATAAAATCATACAGTATATTCGTCTTACTTCGCTATCGCATATGTTTAGTTCTATCTAATATCTACAAATGTTTATGAAACTATACTCATGTAACTGAGTATTTCATGAAAATGTAGATAGAAGAAAATGTAATGTAGAAATTATAATGATACTTCAAAATTTTGCAAGGAGAATATAACAATATTATACAAAATACTATTATTTTTGTAAATGTAGTGTTTCTTTGAAGTTTTTTAATATATTAATTGCACAAGATGTTAAAAAAATCATCTAATATTTATATAGATAGTACACATCATATTAAGTAAAAGCCTTGATAAACATAAAACATCGAAAGCTCAACCTTTCTAAGATATAAACATTTTTATGTTAGCATTGTTAACTTTATGACTAAGGCATTACTAAGACTTTTTTTATTGAGTATGATGTGTATCTACTATAAACTATCTACCATATAAATGTTGAATGGTTTTTTGAACATTCTACATATGTATACACGCCCGCACCACGCACGCACGCACGCACGCACATATATCAATTATCCAAATTTTAAATCCAATTTTTCATTCCAAATCTATTTCCTTTTGTTTTGGAATTGCCTTTCGTTATTGCAAATAACAAGTGTATAACAATATGATATTCTCGCATTGCACAATTCGTGAATAAATAATGACAACAGAAGTGATACCTGTTAAATAATAAAAATTGAAATATTAAACTGGATGAAATATGCATGTATAGATATCATCGGCTTTTAATACAAAGGACAGAAGAAATATAAAAGCATATGATTTACAACGCGAAATAGTATTCTGGTATACATAATAATATAATTGTACAATGTGTACAGTAAGATAATTATTTGCTGATAATTAAAATGATCTTATAACAATGTTAATGTGAATGTTTGAATAGAGATATTTAAATGCATAACAAAAAAGTATTAATAGTTTACAATTATAATATACGTATATTTACAAGATAAGCAAAAAGTATCGGACTGTTTCAATATCTCAAAAAAACATTTGGGAAAAAAAAGTTTCATACAAAAGTTGTAGGATTTTGTCAAATGCATCCATACCCAGAACATAGATATGAAGGAGCATTCAAAAGAATCAACTTCAAAATTTTAACATAATTTAATAAACGAGGTTGTTTTCGATCATTTAAAATGTTAAATGGAACTCTCACTTTTTCAATATTCTTGTAATTGATATTGAAATCTTCTCAAGACCTACAATAAAACTTCTTTTGATTAAGTTTTCAAAATTTGGATTGATAAAGTTCAGATATCGTTGACATTAGCATTATTCAAAGTTGCTTTTGAGAGCTTTTTATACCTGCGCTCAAGGTTAATTGTCGTTTAATTAATGCAATTAATGAAATCTTATCTTTTTGAGATATTTAGCTGATCCGATATTTTTTGCTCACTCCACATACACGCGCGCGCACAGGGCGTGCGAAAAGAGTCAGAACTCCTCAATATTTCAGAAAATAAGCATTTCCAATAAAAATATAAAAGTATAAAAGTATAAAATATAAAAATATTTTAAGTAGGGCGCATTACATAGCAGCATTAACATTGTTTGATGACATTGTTAAGCTACCTAAAAATCATTTTGACATTTTTTTTATGCCTATTCTTGCAGTTGATCTCCAGAGTTTTCCAAAATATTGTAATAAAGATTTTTTCATGAAGACTTCAGAGGCTTGAAAGGTATTAACAAGGCATTAACATTATGTATCACTTAGATACCAGTCAAATTCACACTTCGCGCGCGCGTGGTGTGTGTTGTGTTGTGTGTGTGTTTGTTACAAAAGAGATAAGAACTTCTTGGTTTGTTATTTTCAAAACATTCAATCTAAATTCTTGTTAAAATATTTAATTCTAAATCCTCTCTGCGTGCGTATGCATGTATAAATTCGAGCTGGATCCACATCTCGATGTGGATAATGCTAGCTAATGCCGGCAGTATCTTTCAAGGCTCACAATTCGGAGAGTACTTAATGGAAAAACTTTTATTATAGTGCTTTGAAAAGCTTTTGAGATTAGCTAGAATATGCAATCAAAAATTGGGAGTTTCATTTGAAAATTTTGAAAGGTAATTTTGAAAAGTAATTTTTCCATAATTTTTATTTTAAGGAGTTAAGTCCACCTTGGAGGCCACCATCTCAAAATTATACCTTACTTAGGAGTTGATTACTAAAAAACTATAAAAAATTTTTTATACCTCAATAATAAATTTCTGACCGATATATGAAAACACATCATAATTTAAATCACGGCCAACTTCGATCAAAGCTAGATGTTGGTGCTCAATAATATTTCTATTTTAAATATAAACATTATAATCCATTACACATTCAAACTATGCGTCAAACACAGCCGGTCATAATAGCGCAGTTCTAAAACTGGATTAGAATTAAAGTCACAAATAAATTTAATTGTCAAATTAATGTGATAAATATTGCTATTGCCTCGGTCAAATTAGAAAGACACCCGTCCCGATAAGGCAGGAGATTCAAACTCTGGTTGAGGTAATATTTTTCGCAATAAGTTCTTTGTAGTTTTTAAGATGCTCATTAACATCATTAGCATTAATTTGACGATTAAATTTATTCGATAAAAATCGGAAATGTTTATTTTCTAAAATAGATTAAGAAATTCCGACACTTTGTACTGCCAGAGTGATTCATTTTAATCGTATCAGTATTATAGGCGTGTTAACACATCCAACAAAATGATCTACTGTTACAAACGCATTTAAATGCTCACAAAAAGTCGATTTTTTAAAAATTAATTTTATTATTATTTGTCCCCTTTCCAAACCATATAACTTTTATCCGAAACGTTTTTCCGTATCTTCTATATTTTTTGAGATATTTATCGAGGAAAATGAATCACTCTGTACATACGTATATGTACGCACGCGCACACTCATATATACATAAGGTGAGGCATAATTCGTACAACCGAAAAGGGAATTATTGTTCATGTAAAAACAAACAAAAAATGATATAAATTTTTTCGTACAGAGCTATTTTCAAGAAAGCTAATTTTTGAAATTAGATACGCATATGAATACACTATCATGTCATTCCGTTATTGATTGTTTCTGTCCGTCTTAGTATTGTAAACAGTGACAGTGATATGATTTAAATAATACAACAGATTTTTGCAGATTATTTATTTTTATTGTATTATGTGTTACAAATATTGAAAAAGTTGTTTCCTTCGTTGTGTTATACAGAGTTCTGTTTGACGAATTAAAGAAATATAAACAGATTAATGCATTTCTATTTTAAAATTTTTCAAATTCTTGCACAATTTTTTGTTTTAGTGAAAAACATTTTTAAGATCTTCTCTTTTATATCCTATAAGTAGAAGACAATATACTGTACTATCACTACTATTTACAAACGCTAACACAGACAAAAAAATTAGTAATAGAATAACATGATAATCAAATTATTATTCAGTGCGCGTATCTAATGAATATTCAAATAATAATCAATTTTTTTCAAAACGATCAATTTTACGTGTATTTTTTGTTTGTTTTTACATGAACAATTATTCCCTTTTATATCTTAAAATGCAACGTATTCTGTGTATATTGTATATTTCTTTCCTTCTGAACCATCAATTCTTCCATTGTATATTTACCATGCAATTATCGACAGAGTGATAAAACAAATGAAAAGAATTGAAGCAGATTACAGCATAGAAGAGGCTCGGTTTTCACGATTCCAGAAGGAAATTCTACAATATTCATATATGTATGTATATATTATATATATATATATATATGATTTTGTATGTGTATGGGCGGATGTACAGGGTGTCTCATTTTATTTATCCTCTCAAAAAAATTTTTTATTTTTGATTGTAAAAAAAATACTTTAGAAAAATTGTATGATCTGAAAGGGGAACATATAATAATAAAATTAATTTTTGAAAAAAATCAGTTTTCCAAGGTAATGTAAAAGTCAAAGTTATTTTTTGAAATAAAATTGTATGATTTTTTTAAAAAGCAACTGTATGTTTTCTCCACACTAATTAATTTATCTTATTATTCTGCATAATAGTATTAAGATATAGTTATTAAAAAGTAAATAGTTTATGAAATATTTTATATTTCATGTCAATGCTAGAATAAAATGCAAAATATCTCGTAAACTATTGATTTTTCGAAAATTTAACCTTAATATATTTTTAAGCAAAATAATAAGAGGAATCCTCTGTAAAAAAATCATACAATTTCTAAATAATACAGTCAACAAGGCTTATAAACAAATAAACACAATTTCAACCAATTGTCAACCACAAGCCATTTCGTTCTCGCATTCTGCTCAAACAACATTGATAATTTCAATAATTTGTAATTACGTAAAAGAAACGGAGATAAAGAATGGTGTTATCATTAACAAACGAATAATTATGTCAATCCGTTGATGACATCACCAGTTTTGGATTTTCGCGAAGGAGAATCTCGTAAGGAACAGATAAGATAGAACATGGATAACTTCTTCGCACGTTATGAGACATCATTTTTAACTTTGTATATTAAAAAATAGACAGCGTAAATGTATGTTTGCGTTAATACCGTATGATTAATTTTACGGTTTATTAATATTAATAATGTACAAACATTGAAGATGACCTAATCAAAACGTTTGTTTTTCGGTAAGTTTATTATGATATAAAATTATTTAGCACAAACATCCAGCTAGGCTTTAATGCTTCTTTGTTTAAATTGTGTTCATACAATTTCATTTAAAAAAATCCATGACCTTCTATCTTCTTGAAAAATTGATTGTTTTGAAAATTAATTTTACCATCACTGTTCCCCTTTAAATCATAAAACCTTCATTTAAAATGTTTTTCCGTATCTCCTATATTTTCTGAAATATTTAAGGTCATCATTTAAAATGAGATATCCTGTGTGTGTGTATATATATATATATGTGTGTGTGTGTGTGTGTGTGTGTGTGTGTGTGCGTGTGTGTGTGTATATACAGAATGTCCCGAATTTATATGTCAAAACTTTGGGAGCGTATAGAGGATCAATAAACTAAGAAAAAATCCATATGCTCGTTTTCATTAGATTTTAGAGAAAATTGCAAAAAAAGACAAAATGTAGTTTATATTTTTGTATTTATTTATTACACATTTAATTATTCACACTTATTTATTCATGTTGTCACTTTCATAAGAGATATTGTTCAAAATGTGGGCCTCTTGCAGCAACTGACTCGTCCATCCGGCATTCTTCTATTTAAAAATCGGCGCGTATAGGTACTCTTGCATCGCCTCTGAAATATTATCATTGCAGAAATCGTACGCAAAAACAATATTATTTGTTTACATTTTTGCTTTTCTTCTATGTACGTATAACTTTGTCAGTATATAGAAGTGGACTCGTATGCGAGAGCTCGTTACGTATGGACGTATTGCGGCTGTGCGTGGCTTCTTCTCAGTTAGCTGCTGTCATTGTTGTTCGCGAAGTGTTTCGGGCGGTGGGTGTCGCCTTGGTGTTTAGTCGACTCACGCGAGTTGYCGTTCTTATGGCGGCCTTTTTTTTTTTTTTAAGGCATGGAAAACAAGAATCTTACACAATAAAGAGAATGGCGACCTTTCTTTGTCCCCCCTCCCCCTTAACAGATTTTTCTCGTGGAATTCTCCGACATACGCACGTCGATGTGCTAGACGATAGTATACTGAAAAAGTGTACGGTGGAGATTAATGTATGGAAATTGTAAGAGTTCCTGCACTTAAAGTTAGTCTGCACAAAAAAATAGTTCATCGCAAAAACATGGCGGATGACGCAATGGAGATGAATTGTGACAGTAATTTTTCTGACAATCTTCCGCAGCGCCCCGCCAACTGTGACTTGTCTAAATTCCTCGAAAACATCAAAACTCATAAAACCGATAAAATTATTAAGTTTGACAGCGGTTTCCACAGGGTGTTCGGAAAGTGTCGGGACCCCTAAACCTAACTTTTAAACGGGCAGAAGTAAATAAATAAAATTTGGAGGGCATTTATGGTATCAAAAGGGCTATCTTTTGACATAAGGGATAACAATTCTCTACCTCCAGGAACGCGGGGGTAAGACACAGGTAAAAAATGGCATAAGGAGTTCGGCATTAAGTGGCTCGGTTGAAAGCTCTCAGAAAGATCTTTCCAATGAGATATTTTGCGATCCGTCTCTTCCAGAGATGCGGAGATAAAGGTGGTTCAAAAATCTTAAAAGAACTCATGTGAATCCAAACATGAGAGACAAGGAGACTCATTATAATTAAGCACCTCAAAAGGATCAGTTGTCTGCCACGTCTACGTCGATTCTGAGTTACGCTAAGAGCAGATGACAAAACATACGCACACTTTTAACACATTAAACGCCACGCCGGTTCCTGCGGACTGGCGCTAGATTTTGTGTTTACACTACGTCGCCACATCGGTCCCTACATCGAAAATGAACATTTCGTTTAGGTCGTACGTCCTTGAGAATAAAAAATATGAAGTAGAGAATATTATAATACTTTATTAAAAATGTACAGAAAAGCAATGCGTATTTCTCCAGTTATGTGGCATAACACAAAATTTAGTCCCGGTTCGCAAGGACCGGCGTTTAACGTGTTAATGAAGAGTGTAGATAGTTGGAGGGCCGCGTGATGTCTCATTTGAGAATTCTTTCCGAGATTTTTTTTATTTGAGTTCTTACGTCTTTTAAGATTTTTGAACTGTCCTCATCCTTGCGCCCTTGGAAGGCGCATAAGCTATCACTGAAAGGAAAGATCTTTCCTTTCAAACGATCCTATCACTTGATTCCTTCTGCACTTTAAGATTTTTAAACCACCTCTACTTCCGCATCCTGAAGGTGGGGAATTATTGCCTTATATCAAAAAATATCCCTTTTAATGCCCTAAATGTAGTAGTAGTAGTAGTAGTAGTAGTGAATTGACGGGTGGGCCTACGAAATGCCCTAGTGTCATTTAGATCTGAACGATCCTCTGTAACCCCGCTGGTAACAGAGCTAGCAGTTCCAGTCTAGTGTTCAACACCAGGCTTAGAAGATTGCTCACCCTTTCTACTGCTAGATCCCAAGTTTCGAGAAACGGCCCTAGAATCTATATCTTTTTAAGAGAGAGTGCAAGGCAGCAGCAAAAGTTGTCCTTACATCTTTTTTCCGCAGTCGACGATCTTTTTTACTCAGCAAAGCTGAGATTGTATGGGTGACCTCTAAAGTCACGTAGCCCATAAGGAGTATCAATCTACGAGGGGGGTTTGTTATCCCCACGCCCAGTCCTTCTCTGGGCTTGGGACCTCCATACTGGAGTTTTAGATATTACGGATTAAAATCCGTATGTGCGGAATGCGTGGATTTGAACTCGCGTGTCTTGCGACGCCTCACTTATGAGTCCGTCGCCTTTGCACGGAGTCACACGACATCCGCGCCCTAAATGTAAATCCTCTAAATTTTATTCAATTATCTTTGCTCATTCAAAAGTTATTTAGAGGTCCTGGCACTTTCCGAACACCTTGGTTAAAGACCTTATGTTGTACATGCATTCAATAGCAAAGGATAACAACAATCTCTTGCATCCATTGTTAATAATGTTGAAAATTACTCGGATATACACAAGGTCAAGAAAATCGGAAGTGGCAAGAGTTTCTCCTAGTTTCTCTGGCAAAAACCGCAAACGATCTGATAAAGAATTAGATGCTAACAGTCTTAAAAGCCTTTTATCCTGGCTTACGTTGCGTACAAACATTGTTCGTGTGACGTTCCGTTAGAAATTGATAATGCGAGTTTAATAAGAGATCAATTCCCTTTTCAGAATTCTTATGCAAAAACTTAATCGTAGAATGTTAATGGAGAATTTAATTTGTTTCCTCGCTCATGATTGCAGTCAAATTTGCAGGCAAGGTACTACCTAAATATATCTACGTTTGTCAGGCATAAGATTGTGCCATATGTTCTCAAGGTGCGTTCCTATTTTAACTGTTATAGGGTAGATCAAATTAACAAAAGTTGTAAAAGGTACGTTGTATTTTTTGTGGCAAGGACACTCATCAGAGGTTCGCATAACTTGTCTGAAGAAAAATGATTCAAAAGATTGTATTAACTGCCAGGATAATCATTTAGCTACTTTGTTCGTTGATCTGATCACAAAATGGTTCCGACTGCTATTGAAAATATCTCTCCCGCTGAGACCAAAGAAAAAATCTTCTCGAGTTTGGTGGAAGATCCTAGGTATAATTTCCGTCCCTTCTCTTATCAATAGAGCTTCAAATTTCCGTTTTTGTAATAATCGGGATATTTGTAATTTTTTAAATAAAAATCGTTTTTTAATGCTTTATGAATATGGTAGATGGAGATATTTACGGTTCTGCCTACGCTGTTAGAAAATTAAGAATGATTTCTCGATCGACTGGTTAGAAGACTCATACTCACGGAGAGAAAGATGTGAGAATCTTTTTCCTCCAAATTTAAGGATTTTTTTGATAAACATCTAATCGCTTCTAATGGTCGCAGCCCGAATACTACAGAAAATAGTGTTGGCTTTGCTTCCCATTTTTGTTTAAAAATGTATCTTCTGATGATGTGCCTTCGTCTATTCTTGACCTCTTAGAAAACCTGTCTAATCTTCTTTCATGTAAAAATATCTAAATTCTTTTGCTTAACAGCTTCTCTAATCCAAAGTATGTTTGCGCTTTTGAATAGTCCTGACAGAATGGACCTAATGGCTAGTTAATTTCCATGAATGGTAATTCTTATACTGATTCAATCTTCACATTCTTGCTCAGAAAAATCCAATATTCATGCATTCATGCAGCATTTCACAATAAAAAGAAAACCAGTTCGGTAGTTAGAGTCATCCAATGAAAATGCCATAGCATTAGAGAGAAACTTCCTATTTTGCAGTCAAGCATCTTGGATTCTGATATTATCTGCTTACAAGAAATACTTATCACAATGTCAGCTCTATCCTTTTTAAACTCAAATGCTACTGGGTTTTCCCTAGGGAAAAGATATTATCTTGTATGATTAATGCGGTATGTGCATACTGATTAAGCATAATACTAGGTTCATTCCAATTGAGAATTTAAGCCACATAGTTCATTTTTCATTGGAAGTTCAAAAAATCGAGATGAGTTAATTGTAAATTAATTGTCATAGTCAATTTATAGGCACTCCAATATCAAAATTCTTTATGCATTCAGAGAATTGTTTGATTTATATATATTCTCATATATGACATCTAATTAAAAAGGATCAAGCTGTAGTTAATATCTTGTCATCCCTGATACGAGCTGGGACATTCAACCTCATCTATAGCTAATTTATAGAGCGGTGTAGTAGCTCTGTCAAGTACATCTGTCAGATTTTGCGTTTGTTCAGTAATGATCTTTATACAGCTGGAGAAACTTCAGTACCATCAGTTCAGGGCCATCAAAGTCACTAGAGATATCGCCTTTCCACTCTCATTAACGCTTCATGTTTTGCAAGGCTAAAGAACTACCTCTTTGTATTAAATTTAATTATCTATCTTTTAAATTCATGTATAAGAACTTTTCTCTTAAGTTCAATTCGGTGGTTAGGGATCTAGAAAAACTGGAGGGGACTGCCACTTCTCATGACAAGAGAATTAAGATACTTCGATGATATTAATTATTAATTTAAATATTATATCACTCACAAATTTGTCAAGAAATCCACGCATAGATCCATGGCGCCACTCTCTTTTTAATCTCTCTTAATAATCTCGATTCGAATTTCTTATCACACAATTATAATTTCATGAATAATATACATAAAGAATCTCCTCCCGAGTAGTTTAAGCAGGCATTTGCTGAACTCTGTTCTATTCTTCTCTTCTCTACTTCTGTGACCTTCTACATAGCTCTAAACAGGAAACCTGGAGCATTTATCTACTCGCCAGAATTAAAAATCGTTATACTACATAAACTAACAATAGAAATCCCTAAGGTGTCTGCTTAAGTCTGAGCCATATATTAGGCATTTGATTTTAGCACGTAAATGCGAGAAATGTTATTTTCAGACTCTTTAATTATATTGGAGGCACTTGCTTCTCTCAGGTTGATCAGCAACTACATTATGCATCATGTCAAAATCGCTGAAGCAAACTTGCTGAAGCAAAATCTAAAGGTTTATCTTGTGTCAGCCAGCGCTTGTGGACATTGTTGGGCATAAGGTAATTGATTGACCAAAGGAAGTTTCGCGATCTTTAATCTAATTTTAAAATCCCTTATACTGATTTTCAAATTAAATCTAGAGCAGTTAGAGTAAAACAATTTCAGGAATATTTTATGTGAAGCCAGAGATAAAGAAGTTTTATATGTTGAACTCTCTACCTGTATCGGTAAAGCCTTGGTATTTTAAATTGTCGACTATCCCTCAAGAAATTGCTATTGTTAATACATTATATAATATAATAATATATTAAAAAGCAATCACTATAATTTAAATTACAATCTCCATCGGGAAAACATTGTAAGCTCTCTTTCCTGCCCCTGTGAATCTAAGGCAGGACATCAATCACGTAACTTTTTATTGCCTTTTCACAATATCGAAACCAGGTTCTTTAATCTCATGCCTAAAAAAATCTTCTTATATATATTCTCTTGCTAATATCTTCTCTATTTCCTTTTTAAACTCTCTTCAAAGCTCTGTCGCTTGATAACGTCTTTCTCAAAAACAAATTTGCTTGCGAATTTGAATCTCTTGTCTTACAGCAGTGCCCTCTGTTGGGCATCTAAAAGTAGTTTACACGTGCTCTCTATACGTGGCGGCTCTATCGCATACTATCCATTTTGATGACACTAACCGAATTCGTGTCGGAACTTCAATCATTAATTAAGAAAAAAAGAAAACTCATCAAAAGCCATCAAGTAAATTACTTTCGTTATAATATGCCACGTATATATTTTAATTGAATATATTGGCATAGTTGGCATTTCTGCAACAATAATGCTATGAAGGCGGTATGAGAGTATCAAACAGAAGAGTTCCGGAGTCACTACGTTGACTTTTAACAGGCTACAAAAGAGCGGTTCATTTTCAATTTATCAAGATCCGTTAAGAAAAAATTTGTAAATAGAAAATCGTGTCTTGCACTTTGATAACAATTCTGAAACAGCATCTAGAAAGCATAAGCTATCAGTGAGTGTCTAGATGCAATGCTTGCATTGCTGCAAGAGACCAATATTTTGAACAATATTTACATTAAGAAAGTGACAACACAAAAAAATAAGTATGAATATATATATACAGAGTTTGTCCGAAAAGTAATGTCAATGAGTCGATTAAAAAAAATTTATAGATTAGATCGGTACAACACATTAAAAGGATTCAAAATAGTCTCCTCCTGCGACGATATACCGCTTCCAGCGACATTTCCAGGCATCAAAGGCGTCACGGTAGGCCTCTTTCGGAATGTTCTTTAGAACCTTGGTGCAAGCCTCTTTGACTTTCCATCTTTTAAAGTTTCCATTGCGGACTTGCCGAGTTTCACACAAAACTTGATCGCAATTCTTTGTTCGAACGAGCGCTGCATTACGGCTTGCACAGGAAACGAAAACGCGTTTCACGGAAAAGCTTGTCTTTACTCACCGAATGATCAAAGACGACTGAGCGACCGCGCGTTCATAAGCTGACTTCCACTTCCACCGATTCTAACCGATCCGATCGACTGCGACGTATAGTCGCTTCACAATAAAGTCATTGACATTATTTTTCGGACAAACCTTATATAGGAAATCCTTCAGAGAAGCAACTTAGTATCAGGTTGCTTCTCGCCCTGATGAAGTGAACTGCAATGTTCACGAAACGTTTGCATAAACAATGAATCAAGACACGGAGACAATCCAAAAACTTCTCAACACTTTTAAAGAGAACATTCGTGGAAGCCTTAAAAACATAATAAGTATGAATGAATAATTAATAAGTATAAAAATAAAAACTTCTTTTTTTGCAATTTTTTTCAAAACGAAACAAAAATGAGCATATCTTTAAGACATTTTTCTGATTTATCGATCTCCTACATGCTTCCAAAGTTTTGACATTTAAATTCGGGGCACCCGACTGTATGTGTTGTGTGTATGCGTGTGCGTGCGTGTGTGTGTAAAGTATCCTAGAATATTTGAGACGCTCGTGGGCAGGTAGAGCAAACTAAGTTGAAAAGTTGTGCAATTTTGCAATTTTCGCAATAGTTAATAAGATATTGTTTATAAAAGTTGTTTACAAGCGACAACAGCTACATGCGAGCAATGCATACAATCCAGTGAAAGCAGTAGAAAACTATTCCCCGCATACCTAGCGACTGTGATCGTTGGATGATCGCATTTCATCATACAATTGTATTTGGCGGTAAGCCGCGCTTATTTAGCAATCTTTAATAATCTTGTATATCTTGTTAATTATTGCAAAATAGTACGGATTTTTCGACTCAGCTTAGTCCATTCTACATGCACACAAGCGTTGATCCAAATATTCTGGGACACTCTGTACATATGCTACATATATTTTAATTTTATATATATAATATTAATATTTACTCAAACTTCGTCCAATTATTTTGTGATTTAATGGCAGGTGCATTCAATGTTAAACTGAATGTATTCATTGTATCATTAATACTGTTGTCACTTCGATTATACGCAGTAGTGTTTATTGTAGAAGGATTATCACCATTGGATAGGCTAAATTTATTGAAATCTATACCGTACGCCTGTAATAAATCCATGTCACCCACATTATCGGAAGTCTTCGGTGTGTCATTGGTTTTGTGCGACGATTGTTGAAAATAAGGATACAAGGGGTTACTAAGACCTTCGCCCATTTCGGGTAAATATAACGATTGACTTATTTGTTTCGTGCTCGAAAATTCGGAAGATTTAGATAGAAGCGGATCAAAATCATCGTTGCTATTCGTTGAATCTAGCCGTATTAAATCTGGGACGTCAGAAGAATCCTGTAAAAAAAAAACACGTACTAATTATTCAAGTTTTGTTTAATTAAATAATAATATGCAAGAGAGTATAATGAGAATTTTAATTTACAATATTAAAATGTTTTTTGATAAAAATTTATTAACACTAATTGATTTAATGTATGTATATGTAACCCCAGATGAACTTATACAGACTTATACTATTNCTATGATAAAATGTAATAAATTTGTTATATAGTTATATATAATTTTCTCATATTTATAAAAGAAGTATACACACGATTACATATAGCAAATTAATTTTTTTTTAATGTAATTATGGCTGCGTTTGAACGCTTAGGTGCTATAAGCGTTTATACATATTTTGACCAAAAACCTCTTAAATTCAAAAAAATTTTAATCGATTTAAAAAGACAATTTATTTAAATATTTGCAAAAATATCATTTATTTGAACATTGTTGTAAATATTATGTAAATTAGATATGTAAATTAAAAAGATAATGTAAAAACAAAACATAAATTTCTCTTATAATAAAACATTTCAAATTAAATTATTTAAAAAATATTTACTTAAAGGGTTGGACCACCTTTTGGCTTAAAAAATCACGAGTTTTAGGAAGTTATTTTTGAGAAACAATGAAATAAATTCAATTCAAAATCCAATTTATACACTGTATTACACATATTTCAAAGTATATAAACAAATTTTTTAAGTTATTCTTTTTTTCCAAAAAAGGCTGTGAACCCGTGAAAGCAGCATATGTTTAATTTGACTTGCTCCGCGGTGAGCAGTAAAAATGGACACCATTTGATCCTAAGGCAAAACAAAATAAATTTTCATTATCTACATGAAATTTGTTGGAGAAGTACATATGAATTTTTCCAAATATGAATTTTTGAAGAAATGGTGAGCATTTGAACAAAAAATTTCATTTCCAAATAAAAAAATTCTGTATAAAATTCTCTAGAACTCAGAAAATAGTTAATGAATCATAAAATTCCTATGTACTTCTTTAGATAATTTAGCTTCAAAAATGCTATCAAAATTTCAAATAAATCGATCACAAATTGTTCGAGTTCTACTGCTCGCCAATTTTAAATATGCAATTTTGAGAAAAACATTATTTGTAACATTTTAAAAAATGTTTTAAGGCAAAAAATTATTTATTTTTTGAAAGTTTCAAGGCCAACCCTTTAACCCTTTGCACTCCACTGGCATCGCTATGGCTACATTCATAATATGCACCATAAATCCATTGGCGCCGCTACGGTTACATTCATAATATGCATCACAGATTCACTAGCGCTGCTACGGCGACATGCGTAATTTGCATCACAGACCAAAATGTGCAACCCGCTTATGCGCAGTGTGTATTTGTACTTAACAGTTGCTACTTCGGTAATTTTGAATGCAAATTATTTGGTATTTTTTTCACCAATAAAAAAATGGAAAAAAGTAAGATACTATAAAAATTTGAAATTGAGTGAAAGTGAAGAACTTGATTTTTAACTTATATGTACAATTTAATTGCTTTTACATCTATAGATAATGTAAGTGATTATGAAACTAGTAGTAATGATGGAAAGTTATTGAGAATGACAGTGAAAACGCTTAGTAGAAGCTGTGATATAACGGAAAGTGAAGAGATTCAAGAAAGGATTAATTTTAGGATTATAATATGGCCAAGACACACAATTTTCCTCACACACAAATTTCCTCAAGTATTGTAGAATCTATACAATATTTCAAATTATTTTTTATTTAGAGGAAGTGAGTATCTTGTAGATAGGATTATCGAGGAAACACCTAAATGTTGCAAGAGTACTCACATCAAAACAAATAATTAAGTATTCTATTTGGCAGATATGGCATGATGTGGATAAGGATAAATTCTGGATATTTATTGAAGTTATCCTCAATATGAGTACAATATCAGCGGCAAACTTGCAAGAATACTGGTCAACAATGCATAGTAATAAAATCTCTTTTTTTCCTGATACATTTTATAAGAAGATTCAACTAAATATTTTGGCTGTTGCACTTGGAAAACACTTGATCTCGCAAATAATGATATTAGAACCCGTTCGACGAGTAAGCAATTTTTTAGAATATATAAATACAAAATTTTTGGAGCACTTTACAGTGGAAGAAAATATCTACGTTGACGTAGTAAAATTCGAAGTTAAAATTCAAAATATGTTTTATTATAATTCTAATAAATCAACAAAATGGGGCATACATTTTGGCAGATTCGGAAACAGGGTATGCTTGTAATATCCTTCCATATTATATTATGATAATATTATTTCAGAAAATCTTCGAAGGCCAGATTTATCAGTTACCACCAGAATTCCTTTACATCTATACCAAGCATTACTGAATCGAATTTTTACTGTACAAGGACCATTTGCATATTAATAGATATTACATAAGTATTACATTATAGCCTATAGTTGAAAAATTACTAAAAATAAAATGCCACTTAATCGATACTAAAAACGAAAAATCTCAACTGTAATAAAGAAATCAAAGTTTTGAAAAAAAAAGACTGAGGCTTATAAAAAGGAAACAATATTCTTGACCTAGAAAGATAAGAGAATTGTAACTATGTTGAGTAATTATCACAACGCTGGAATGACATCTATAAAAAAAATCAAACAAGAAGGTAGAGGTGGCGATCGAAAGCTTAATGTAGTTCTCAGCTATATGGTTTCCATGGGTGGCATTGACCGGAAAATCAATATGGGTCATATTATTGCTTTTTGAGAAAATCTCTCAAATAATGACGGAAATTATTCTTTTGGAGAATGGAGATGAATGTCATTAATCCATATATTCTCTACAAAAACAGTGAAACAAAGTAGGAAACATCATTAACATATCTGAAATATGTTAAAGTGTCAACTCGTAAGAAATTTTCATCAAGAGAAAGCAAGAGCTTCCACTTCTACTTCTATTTCTGATATCAGATTGAAAACTTCATGTAATGCGTAGAGATAAAAAGAGAGATATATTGTCTGTCTCCAATAGAAAGCGGAAAGCTGGGAGAAGTCATTATTATCGACACTTGTTCAAAAAATAAAAAATGTACGTGAAAAATTGCTTCTACAGGTAACATACAATGAAGAATTTTAAAATGTAATATTTAAGTTTTTTTTAAATATATTAAAATAAAGCAAAGTAATAAAAGAAATAAAAACAAATGAATTTATAAACATTTATCTTTTCTTTTCAAAACAAAACGTTTATTTTTCAAAAATTTTCACTGAAAAAGTGTGCTGGAATGCTAGTCGATCGTATCGAAAAATGTTTGAAGTGTAAAAGGTCAATTAAAAAAATGTCAGAATTTATTTTAATAATTGTAAATTTTAATTAAAAAAGTTTTTTATATAAAAAATAATTATTTTCATAAAAAATAATATTTTTACAACAAGACCTTTATATAAAAAAAATACATACTTATTTAAGAAAGTGTAAAGAATATGTAGGGCTGGAAAAAATCATGATTTAAAAAAAAAATTAATTTTTTTTATTTAAATCGGATTTTTTAAATTTAAATTAGATTTATTGTTCAAGTTAATTATTTTTAGTAGTAAGAAAATAATTAAATTTTATTACAAAACAATAAACGTGTTTTTTTTATTAAGCTTACTAAACTTTAATTTATTGTAAATAATCCGTGATTTAAAACACTAGGATTCAAAATAATCAAGTAAAAATCGTTAATTTTAAATTAATTTTTATCAATAACTTTTATAAATAAAATAAAACTTATGTTTTAATGAATATATCTAAATACTTAAATTTGTATACATAATTTTTTATTTACGAAGATGAACGCATACACTTAAATATAAAAACTAATTTAACTGTCTTTTCGTTTCCTAACGCATTTCTGAGTTTCAAAAAACAAGAACCGAAAAAAGGAATAAAGAAGTCACAGTAACAATCTCGGAGACATTAATATATAATTATATACAAAATATGTCCATACATGTTCATATATCCTTCTTTCTTTTGTAAAATTACTACACAGCACAGCTATACAGCCAGTATTGGGCATGATTACATCATAATGAAAATTAACAATTAAAATTTTAATCAAATTCGCGATTTAAATCACTGATTTTAATCAATTGATTTAAATCATTCCAGTCCTGAGAATATGTAATCATTTTATATCGAGTATATGTCGAGATTAATACATAGATGGCATTGTACGCGATTGTCTTCTTTTGTTTTTTTCTGTATACTAGTTAATTGAAGTCATGCTCTCGTCATGTAAACGCATGACGCACATTTAAACCTATATTCTGCTGTGTATTGTGTGCCTATTGTATTACGCTAGCCTGTATTTCCTGACAGATTATGGGCTTAGGTTGCTATGAGCGAACTGCGCGAGTGAATTAAACAAGTTAAAAAAAAAATATCCAAGAAATCTAAGATATCCAAGAAAAAGTATAGCTAGCACAAAAAATGACTACCGCAATAGGCTTCACGAACATTAAAAAATTAAAGGAAGATAATTACGAACTATGGAAAATACAAATAAAGAGTGTATTAGTTTTTAACGATTTGTGGTTGTATGTTGACGGCACATCAGTGAAACCGACGACAAACGCGAATGTATGGATAAAAAAACGAAAGCGTTGGCGTTAATAAATTTGAGCGTTACGCATAATCAACTCAACCATGTAAAGAAGGCTATAACATCCAAACAAGCAGGGATAATCTCAAGGACGTGTTCGAATCTCGTGGCCCGATGAGGAAGGCAGCTTTGTAAGCAGTTGCTAAGAATGGAGAAAAAGGTGAATACGACAATGACGCAATACGCAAGCGACTTCACACGCAAGGCAGAACAACTCGAAGAAGCCGGAAATCGAAAATTTTAGTGTTGTCATAGGATCACGCGGTGAAATTTTGTCGCTAGAGAACTTGAAAATAAAACTAATCGAAGAAAAAGCAAGACAGAGCGACCGATCAACGAAAAGTGATGTAAACGACAGCGCGTTATCAACCAAAAACCGTTTAAAACCAAATCGAAGTAAATAGTAATCAAAATAACACAAAAATGTTAGTGAATAAATTTTAATGGTAAATGTTTCAACTGTGATAAAAACAGACACATAAGTCGTTTTTGTAGATTGAGGCCGAAACAAAATGAATCGAATAACACAGATGATGTTATGATTGCTATCGCCTGCAACGCGGGACTAGTGAACAAAACTAGAACATGGATTACACAGGCCCACAAAAAAAAGTGGTCTGTGCTGGAGTATTGACCATACCTATCCCTTGTATTTTGAGCCGCTAAACACGAATCTAACCTTCATTTTGCCCTAGCACGTCAGGATTTTTTTTAATACCAAAAACCTGTTAGATCTTAGTAATGCTTAGCCAGCTTTGAATCAGACTCTAAATGTGATTCAACATAGAAATTTTAATCTAACAACATTGTGGTACTCCAGTTTTGGCCACATATTTCTAAGAAATCCCCGTAAAACTCCATAACTCATGATATCAAGGTTTGCCGTTAAAAAGCTGTGGCATCAGAGGTTGCTTGATTCCGAGATTCTAATGTCACAATGACATGAATCCCCCCCCTCCCCCATTTATGACCCTACTTTTTCAGTTGGATCTTTAGAATGAAGAGGTTACGGGCTTAGAATGAAGGGGTTATGGGATTATGGGATGATGAGATTGTGAAATCATGTGTGGTTCTGGATGTATGATACTCAAGTACAAGGTTCCGAGGTCACAATCTTATTAATTCTCCATTCAAGATTCTCCGCTGTTTTCATCGGATTCCCAGGGGTTGAGAGTTTATGGCATTAACGAGTTATGGGGTTTTATGGGGGTTTCTTAGAGATATGTGACCCAAATTGGAGTACCACAATGTTATTAGATTAAAGTTTCTATGTTGAATCACATTTAGAGTCCTATTCAAATGAGCCGGGTAAGCAATACTAAGATCTAACAGTTTTTTGATGTTAAAAAAAACCCTGACGTGCTGGGGCAAAATGGAGGTTAGATTCGTGTTTAGCGACTTAAAATACAAGGGATAGGTATGGTAGTACTCCAGCACAGACCACTTTTCTTTGTGGGCCTGTGTGAATGATACTGGTGCAACAAAACATATGTGTAATAAAAGGAAAGCGTTCACGATTCTTGACAAAGATAAACAATCAACAGTGTACACAGCCGCAGAACATTCCGTAAAATCAATCGGTAGTAGTGAAGTTGTCGTAAATGTAAGATTAAATAAAAACGAGAAAAATTCAGTAAAATTAAAAGACACGTTATGCATGCCGAATTTACGAAATAACTTCTTGTCTGTATCGAAAGTCACAAATAATGGATACACTGTCACATTCAATAAATATCGTGCAACGGTTAATCGGCCCGACGGCTCAATTGCTCTTACCGCGACGAAACACGACTTGTATATAGTAAATGACAAAGAGACATTTTTGTGAGTGAAGAACATGATCGAGATTTAATTAAATGGCGTCAGAGATATGGGCACCTAAATTAACAATCTAAAGGGCAAATATTCAGAGAGAATTTATCATGTTTTTTATAATATATATCAACAAAATATAATATAAACATGACGTTAACATAGTATAATATAAACATAAATATGAAATATCTTCTAAAGTATTAATTTTTCTCGATGATTTTGTCTCAATGGATTTATAGAGTGTAGAATAATTTGCAGAATTGAATTATAGAAAAAAAATCATGATTCTATTTAAAGAAATAAATAAACACTTCTAGAAACAGATTATGCTATAAACAAATTTGAACAAGTTATGTATGCGTCATGTCCTTCTGTAAAAACTTTTATTTGAAATATTTTTTTATATACTGAGAAAAAATTTTTCTTAAGTTTAGTAAATATATTTATTAAAATTAGATCAACATTTAATTTAAATCATTTATAAATAGTTTATAATATAAAACTTTTGTCTATAATATAAAATTTTTCAATTTGACTATAGTAAACTAAAACATTAAAATTAGAAAATGACTTCTTGTTGAAATGTTTATTTGAATCAAATTTAAGTCAATATATTAAAGTATATATACTTATTAAAATATAGTAAATGAATTTTTGAAATACTAAATCTGAATCTTTTAATTTAAAAAATGATATTTTAATAAACATTTGTTTAAATTCATGTTTCCAACGTGTTGAATTAAATTTTTTACTAAAGTCGTTTACCTGCGAGCAGTACACGGCATCGCCGACAGATAGATGGCCGAATTCTATTTTTCGTAAGTAAAAAAATACAGGGTAAAATAAAAAGCGCGGCATTATAAGATAATATTTTCACTCATTTTAATAAAATGATAATAAAATGATTGCTTTTGAAGGCAAGCTCCCAAAATTGACCTCTAAGATAATAGTAAATAAAGTGTATTTTGACAGTAAAATTTTGTTTAGTTCTTGTCATTTGTATATAAGAATAATATCCAAAATTTAAGTTTATATTTTCTCATTTTTATGTTTAAAAATCAGGAATTAATCAGTAAAAAATAAAAGCAATAATTTATTACATATTAACTATGTTGTAAAAAGTAATTTTACAAGTTAAGAATAATTTACTTAATAGAAAAATAGAAAAAGTGTCTAGAAATAAGTATATATAATTGGAATACCAATTGGAATTCGATACACCAAGTAAAGAATAAAAATTATATTTTAATAATTAAATAAAAAAATATTATAGTTATATTTAATAAATATTTTTCTTCATAAGAAAGAATGATTTTCTTCAAATAAATATATACAATTTTTATTTAAAAAAATGCATTCAGAATTGTATGCAAACTAACGATTTATTAAAATTAAGGAAATTTTTCTTTTTTTTTAGTACACTTTTCTCAGTATAAAATATAGTTTAAATCATACTTAAATGATACATTAAAATAGTTTAGTCTGTATGTGTATATAAAATTATTAGACATTATTATTTGACAATTTGACAATTTACATGAATTACTATAAAATTTACCAAAGCCAAAAGTTGAGGACATGGACAACACAATGGCAAAAATACTATAACAAGAAGCTATTTTAAAGAGATAGATTTACCGAGTTTATTATTTTTTTAAATCATTTGGTAACAATTATTCAATAAAAAATAACTTTTTTGTACACAGGATAAAACGAGAATAATCATTTCCTATAGTTTTTTAAATGCTACATATGACCCCGTTAAATTATTTTATATTAAGTCTATTTTAATGTATTTTGCTATATTATTAAGTGTGTAAATTAATTCGATGCCTTTATCTTTACATATAAAACTTTTTTGCGTAACTATTAGGTTTCACAGTCAATGTCAAGTGGATTTTGTATTGATCAGAATCATACAAAATTCACATTTTTTTCTTTTAAAGTGTCGTACAAAATTTCATCGCCAATAAATTTGCCAAAGTTAATTAAAAGTAAAGGCATTGAATTAATTTGTACATATTATAATTATATCTAACATTTGTAATTATAACTATGATATGTTAGAGTAATTTTTTTAAATCAAAATTAAGTATATTGTTTGTTAAGTATATTGTTGGAATTTTCAACTCTTTAAAGGGATTCGTTGTGTCGATTGTGATTAAAAAAATATTTATGAATAATATAGGAACTAACGTACTAAAGTTGTGATTTATACAAGCTGAAGAAAAAGTCTCGGATCGATGAAATATCTCAAAAACAAAGCATTTTTGAGAAAAATGTTTCATACAAAAGTTGTAGGATTTAAAAAGATCTATTTATTGATCTTATCAGTTTGATCTTGGATGACGTCGCCAAAGTCAAGACAAGGAATTTGCATACTACATAATTTTTTTGAAAAACAACTGTTAGAAATTTAAAGCATTTGGAGTTACTCCGATAAGAGTGGGGCATCGTAGTCACGCGGACTAAGAGATAGGTCTGTTAAGAAGGAGAACAAAGGATCTCTCGGTCAGCTCCATTAATTTTTCCATGCCTTACACAACTATATTTTCTTCACATCAATTAATTCGTCTCATTATTCTGTGCGTAAAAATATTGACATATAGTTACCAAAAAATGAATAGTTTACGATTTATATGTCAAAATGTATGAATTTGTTAACTCATGTTTCAAAGAATACTTAATCAAAAGGAATTCATTCAGTGTTTTGAAAAGTTTTCAAGATCAGCTACAAGAACATGCAATAAAAAATAGGATTTTCATTTTAAAAATTCAAGGTGACCTCTTGTCCTTGGCGATGCCACCCAAGGTCAAACTATAAGATCAGTAAATAAATCTTTTTAACTCCTACTAACTTATGAATTATTTTTCTCAAAAATGCTTTGTTTTCAAGATATTTTCGGAAAAAGTTCCAATCCAGAACTTTCCCTCACTCTGTATAAGCTATTAAGCATCTACTAAATATTTTTTAATTATATTATTTAAATATAAAAATTTTTCAGATCGCGTACTAATTTGATATCAAAGTTGATAAATTTAATTTAAATTGTATGAAAAAAATACTCCTATATATAATTTTTTCTATACAAATTATTTCCTATATATATAAAAAATTCATATATTTTTTAATTTTGATATCTGTCGATACAAATTCCGACATTTTGAATATATCAATTTTGACATCAAATTAATATTTAGCGATTTAAAAAATTCTTAAATTTATAATATATTATAATTGAACATATTATAATTTAAAAAATGTTTCATAGATCTTTAATGGCATATATTAGTAATCGTAACTTTAACACAATAGATTATATATTAATGACAAACATTTTTTTAATCAGAACACAAATTCCTTTTAATAAGAAAGTAACATTAATTATAATTGCGATAAAAACTTTTCCAACACATCATATATTGTTATATTATAATGTCAAAATACACTAAAATAACCTGCAACTATACACACAAATTTCTCAAAATTATGACGTAAAAGCAATTTAATAAATAAAATTCAGCGTCTAAAAACTATGGGAATCAATTATTTTTGTTCATGTGCATTTTTTGTCAAAAACGTAATTAAATCTTAAATCTGTTTGTTAAAGATTTCATTATCGAATTTAAAAAAGCTTGAAACTTAATTCGCGATAATAAGTGTATAAAACCGAAACCTTTGATCCGCGATAACTGTACAAAACTAGTGCTATCTCGATATTAAAAAATAACAATTAATTTTTCTAAGTTGGTTTCCGACATTTATGATTATATAGTACCTTTGAAACGTCTCGAGTATCATACTTTTACATACTTTACACACATGTCACAGAGCACAGGTCACGAATCAAAATTGATCGGTTTTATAGAAATAAAAAATAATGAATGATAATGTTTACCTTAGCTTGTGCAGAGTAGGATGTAGTATTAAATGGATGTGATAATGGATAAAATTGAACAGACGTCGGAGGGATTGTGGATTTGAAAAATGGCGCAGTTTGTTGCAAATAAGTAGGCATGAAATACTCTACTCTACTCGTATCAAAGGGATCGTCTTCATTTACTTCACGAAAAAAATTTGATGTTTTAAAAGATCTATCGAAAGATTTGCCATCCCATGTATTTGGAATTGAATTAGTGTTTGTGAAAATGTTTTTCGAATTAAATTTTCTATCATTTGAAGAAAACCTTTCCTCAGATTTCGCGTTCTCTTTTTTCTCATGAATAATCGATGATAAATTAACAACAGTTTTCATGAAATTATTATGTACCTGCAAATCGCATAAAAATTGATTTGATTGAGCGCTTTGATTGTGTAATGCAGGCAATGCGGATGACGTTTCAATCTCTACAGTACTATTTGACTTTGTAGTCGCTGAATTAGAAATAAATGGTTCCAATTGATTGACTAAATTGTTTGGGGGAAGAGGACGAGAGGGAAAAAAAAATTGCTCTGTTAAGGAAACTTTGTGTGGATTTGTAATGATAGTACTAGGTGGAGGACCGTGCCGTAAATGCCCACTCCATGCAGGTCTCAAGTTGTCTAAACTGCGTACTGGTTTCAACTGAAAGTGATGCATGAATTTTTACTTTTCTCTTTCATAAAAAATTAACTAATACAAATTACAAAATATCTAAATTTTATTGATATAATCAAAGAATAATAATACTGTATTTCTAATAATCGAATCTTCAATGTGTGACACTTGCACATAACATACGAACACAAGGAAAAATCCTTAACTCAGAAGTTCAAAAAATTATGAAACTTTGGTAATGTATACAGAATTTTAATATGTAATAAGCTGCTTTTTTGTCCGAATTTACAATTTCAAACAAATTAAATAAGTATTTTAAAAAATATTTTTGTTTTAAAAAATATTTATGTATTATCTCTCTAATGTATGTTTACCCCTATAATGTTTCACATGATATTTATTTATGTGTATTTATAAATGTCTCTAGATAAGTATCATTCAAAATTGCTATACTGTAGGAGATAAAATCGTAAAGACACTTCTGTTATTATTCTTTATGTATAACCTAATAATGCAAGAAAAAAATTTTTTAAAGAAGAAATTTTTTAAAAATGATAGAAAAAAATATTTTAAGTTTTTTAAATGCAAGTTTCTTTTTTTATATCATCAAAGTACAAAGAAAGCACGAATTCAACAATTTATTTGAAGTAACCTTGAAATCTAGAAAGTCACAATAGGAAAATGATTGAAATAAACAAGAACCAAGATCTTTATGGTACTTTACTTATTTTATTTGTTTCATTTACAAAATATATTCAAATTTCTTCTTGCTCTTAAACACTGTTGCAATATGTTGCAAAATGGTCACTTGCAAGAGTAATCATTTCTTTTGGTATGTCAGCATATACGTTAATGATTTAACTCTTTATGTCTTCCGGAGTCATAGTCAGTTTGATTACCGATATCTTTTATGTAATCCCACAAAAAATCTAATATTGTTAAATCTGATGATCTTGCTGGCCAATTTATTGGTTTTACGTCCAATTACGTCCAATCCATCGATTTGAAAACATCATTTAGTAGATTTCTTGTTATTAATATGAAACATCATCGTGTTAAAACCATCCATTTATATAATCCGTATAAATAAATTTATTTCTTCTAACAAAATTGGTAACTCGTTTCGAAAAAATATGTATATTTGTATATGTAATAAACCATCAAAAAAAAATATCCTTTATAACTTTGTTGATTAGAATCCCAAACATTGAGATTCCAAATTTTTTGGTGATCTATTTGTCTTTGTGTCCAATGTGGATTATTTTCAAACCAATAATGCATATTATGACAGTTAATACTACCATCTATCTATCTTTAAAAAATAGCTTCGTCACTAAACAAAATTTTATTAAAAAATAGATTTTCTACAATCCTTTCTTTAGACTATCTGCAGAATCATATTTTATTAAGTCTTGCAAATCATGTAATAAATTTATATGATAAGAATAAAATGGACGTGATCGCAAGATCTTATACTATCGATGAATTTCTGTATCTCTTATTATCTGTCTTATACCAATATGACTGTCATTACTGCTAATAGAGTACTTGTTGCATCTCATTTCTGTTATCAATTTGACGATTTTGTCGCCGTAGTTTCCTATGGAAACTAGGTCACGCGCTCTAAAAACGTCGTTTAATAGTTCTTGCAGAAGGTGCATGTCGATCTCGATATATTTCAGTATACGTTCTTGAGATTGTATAAATATTATCTTGTCATATTATCCAAGAATTAGAATTGCATCGACTCGATACTCGACATCATTCTTCTTATTTATTCACGATACTCAATAATATAATAACAAATAGTAAATAAGAGAAGTCACTAATGTATAATATGTGCTAAATAGGCTACAAGAAAATAAACAAAACAAATCGCTGCCTTGTGTGTTAATGTCATTTATCGTTACAGACAAAAAAAATACGATTATTTTCCGGTTTTTATGACTTTCTGGGTTGTTTCAAGGTCACTTCAAATTAGACTGTTAAATTCATCTTTCTCCATATTAAAAATTATAATATCGTGGAAGGGCTAATGAGAGCTATAACACGCTGTTGACGGTGCGCAGTAACTAATAAGATTTCTTTAGTGTAATTACAAACGTTTCGGCTTACCTTTAAGCCATCCTCAGTGTGCACGTTCAACTCCAGTTGAACGTGCACACTGAGGATGGCTTAAAGGTAAGCCGAAACGTTTGTAATTACACTAAAGAAATCTTATTAGTTACTGCGCACCGTCAACAGCGTGTTATAGCTCTCATTAGCCCTTCCACGATATTATAATTTTTGATATATCGAGAGCTCGAGATATTGACTATTTAACATACACGTAATTTCTGTGTTTCTCCATATTTTTATGATCAATGTGATCACAGGATCTTATATACTAATGGATTTCTGTATCTCTCGCTATCTGTCTTATTTTAATGTAGCTGTCTACTGTTAATGTCACTGTTAATACCAATACTTGTTGCATTAAAAAAAATATAGTGTTGCATTTAAAAAACTAAAACTTTTATATTATCTTCAAAAACTCTTAAAAATATTTTTTTCTTGTATTATTAAATTCTACATAAAGAATAATAATCTTTACGAATAAATAACTTTATAACTTTTTCGTATCTTCTGGGTTTAGCAATTATTTTAAACGACATTTTTCTACAAACTCTATAATTTTATATAAATCTACAGACTATATAATTTTATATAACTTTATTTTTTATAAGTAAATAAAGTTAAGTAAAACTAATAAAAACGTTATAAAATATTATAAAAATTAAAAATATAAAAATGTTGAATATACTCCTTCTACTTTTATTTAACTCTAAAAAACCTATTTAAAAAAGAAAATATATATGCCAAGTATTAGATTAATGTTCTTGCCAATTTTTTGCATTTTTTTATTGCAATTTTTTTATTACAATTAAAAAATCGCAAAAATATAATATAAGTATAAATTAAGTATAAATTAATTGATACGATAAATTAATTGAAGTATTTCCGTTTTTTTTCACGATAATAATATTTTTTCGAAATATTTTTTCTTATCTTTCCAGCAACATGCGAATATCATGTTGAAAAAAAAAATCATTTTTGAGGCAATCCATCGACGCATTTTGGTACATCTGCGATGTTTGAGAAGTTCAGCAGATAAACCGTACTGCATCGATCTGAACAGATGAATCAGAAACTAATGTCTGATGAATGAGCAGGATGTTGGAGAACTTCCTATTCCAACTCCAATTATGCTTCCTTGGTCTCTTTAGTAATATATGGCCTGACATTGTCATGCAGCAGGATGATCTTGCGACGGTTGCTGATTATTTGCGGACGTTTTTGGATTAATTCTCTATGCAGATGTCTTAGTTGTTTGCTGTAGTAATCTCTCACAATGATTTGGTTCGGTGGCAATAGAAAAGAGCACATCTTCCTGGTCTCACTACATATACAGCAGAATTTTATGATTCTGGATTGCGACATTGATGATGTTAACTGACCGGGCTCCACCCAATGTTTATTTATCTTTTGAGATTATCGAAAAATATCTAATTTCATTTTTATCACTAGTTACAAGAAACTTTTCTTTTTCTGCTTAGCAAGCAACAAAAGACAGACGTTATATAGATTGCTAATTGCACGTTCGATTAATTCATGTGACATCTACTGTCTGGATTTTTGCATTTAAACGGAGAATTATTATTGATCAATTCCCAAGCTCACGAATCGATTGGGCTAAGTCTTCATTAAGTAATGCTTGCAATTCGTCTTCTTCCAGAGCTACAGGGGTTCTGGAGGTTTTTTGTCATTGATATCAAAATCACTATTTTCAAATCGTTTAAACTATTCACATATATCTGACGGCTATAACATTTTCATTATATGTCTCACAAATAATTCTGTGCATCAGCAATACTTTTCTTTTGATGAAAACAAAAAACAATATGATCTTTATCTCGCATTTTTAATTGTATCAAAATTATGTTGACATCTAGGCATGTCATACCTAAATGTTAATGCAAAGACACTTACAAAAACTTATCAACCTACAAAAACTAGAAACATTTCTATTTATCACTGTAACGGTAGACCGTTATCAGGATAATATTGAATTGGAGAAAAAGTTTCTTCGTATTCTTCCGGTAAATGGCTTTAAGATCGCATAACTCTGGTATTAATCGGATCTAGCAATATTTGCGTGCGTTTGAAAGGTGATACAGCATAAAGTAATTAAAAAAAAAGAGTTGTGATTGTTTATTCAGTCAAAAAGTATTGTCTTAAAAATGAGTGAAAATAAAAAAGAAATTCATACATTTTGAAATTTTATTATAAAAAAGGGAAGAACGCGACTTAAGCTGCTAAAAAAATTGGTGATGTTGAGGGACATAATGCAATATCAGTACGTGTAGCATAAAACTGATTCAAGCGTTTTCAATTTGGAAATTTTGATGTCAAAGATGCACCTCGCTCTGATCGACCAATCACTAAACAAGTCGATAAAATCATGGAAAAAGTTAAACAAAACCGGCACATTAGCAGTCATGATATCGGTATGAAACTAAACATCGATCACAAAACAGTTTTAAACTATGGATACAAAAAAAACTTTGTTTGGGTGCCACATAATTTAACAGTGAAAAACTTAATGGATCGAATTCCATCTGCAAGTCATTACTAAAATCGAGTCGGGACAAAATCGAGTCATTTTTTAAACGACTTATTACAGGCAATGAAAAATGGATCACGTACGACAATAATGTACAAAAAAGATCGTGGTCAAAGCAAGGTGAAGCTCCGCAAACGGTGGCAAAATCAGGATTGAATCCGCCAAGAAAAGTGATGCTTTGTGTGTGGTGGGATTGGAAAGAAATCGTTTACTATGAGCTGCTGCCGCCCGGTCAAACGATTGATTCTACTGTCAACAACTGAAAAGATTACGTTAAGCAATCGAGAGAAAACGATCAAACTTGATCAATAGGAAAGGCGTCGTCTTCCATCACGACAACGCCAGACTCTATACATCTTTGGGTGACCCGTCAAAAATTGAGAGAACTTGGTTGGGAAGTTTTAATGCACCTTGTAGTCTTGATTTCGCACCATCAGACCATTTGTTTCGATCTTTACAGAACTCTCTTAACGGTGTAAAGTTGACTTCAAAAGAAGTCTGTGAAAATCACTTGTCGTAGTTTTTCCCCCAGAAACCACAGAAGTTCTACAGTGACAAAATTATGGTTTTAATCAAAAATAGCAGAAGATGATCAAATAAAACGACACATATTTGGTTTAATAAATTTCATTTAAAATATGAAAAAAACTTGTTTCACTTTTGCATTAAAATACGAAGAAACTTTTTCTCTAATTATTTAATATTTTAATATTTTATTCATTTTAACCAAGCTCCTTTTTCGCCTCATACTTTTATTTCGCGGTATGGTAGTGACTAAAATTACTGAATGGGGTGGGGATACGCCCACTCTACACATTTTCCATATATATAGGGCTCCGCATTGAGTCACAAGAGATTCGAGTCTCGACTCCGGGTGTATTCGAAATTCCTGACCCAGGCCGGGCGTTTTCGACTTCCTGGCTTGATCGGATGTTCTCGATTTCCTTACGCCGAGCGTTCTCGGCTGTTTATCCTGATCGTATGTTCTCGGTTTCCATCCTCCAGGCGTTCTCGGCTTCCTATCCTGACCGGGTGTTTTCGGTTTCCTTACGTTGGGCCTTCACGGCTTTCTGGGCCGGCTGTTTAATATTGTTTGCGAAAAAGTTTCTTTTCATTTTATTTTGACCAGAGAGATTCAATGATCATAACGTTTCCCATAATCGAATTAGTTATCAGATCAGTTTAATTACAGAATAAAACGAGTAAGAATATCCGAGCCATACGTACATAATCAGAGCGTACCGCTTGATTCCTGAGGAGATCCTAGCAAAACCTAGCGGACCCGGATTCCATTCATCTGGTCCAGGATTGTCCATCCTACTACAACAATTCGTTCCCACCCGATTCATGTTGTTCGCTTCGCGCCCGAACCCCGCGTTAAGTTTAAAATAGGTTTAAAATAGCCGCACCCTTTGATCTCCGATAAACTTAATATGCGTTAGTGTTAATTAATTAGTTTAAAATTATTTTTATTTAAGTTAAGTATATGTTTATTCCGTTTAGTCCATCGTTTATAACTCCGGCTATTTTATTTTAATAAAAAGTATACCAAAAAACGCATGTTCATCGTTGTTCAAACTAGTGAACATTATTCTTGCTGTTGCCAAAGAAAACTAAAAAACTTTTTTGTTATTCATTTATTTATTTATTATTTAATATTGAATAAAGAAATGTTTATTTACTTTTCTACCATTTCAAATAAATTGGTGTTTTTTTCTTTCTCGAACGAGCCGATTGCGCTCGTTGATTCCGGCTCTGAACTCTCTTTTATTAACACCGTAGCTCAAATTATTAGGATATAATGCTAACAGAAGGTCCAGTATGGACCTTCCACTTGGATCCACCATTAAGGGCTCCGATGCTAATCGAAGTAGATTTATGGACGAAAATTGGAATCACCCTAAGGCCTCCGCTGAAGATTCAGCCCTTTAATATATCTACGACCGAAACACTTTCAGTGGGGTTGTCCATTCAAATAAAGATTAACGACTGAAAAGATTTTTGGATCAAGAACTATGAAAGTTTGAAGATGTGAATCGATCGATAAAATTCAACAACGTCTTAAAACTGATCAGCCTATCAAGCAAAGATATCGGCTCCGAAACCCAACTATACAGGCTGTAATTGACAAAGAGATGAAAAAGATGATTGACGACGGCATCATAGAATAATCTCGTAGCACCTGGAGTTCACCTATCGTTGTAAAAAAAAAGACGATTCTTATCATTTTTATATAGATTTCAGAAAGATAAATGAAGTCACGAGAAGGTATCTTTTCACCCTTGATTTAAAAAGCATATATTGGCAAATTTCACTCCATCCAGAGAACCGACGGCCTTCACCGTTTCAAGAAAAGGATTATTGCTGTTTCTAGTAATGCCTTTCGGTTTGTATTCGGCTCCAGTTACTTTCCAACGGCTTTTAGATGAGATTCTAGGATCGGAATTGGAGCCTGTACTCATTTATTTAGACGACATTATAATAGTCAGTCAGACGTTTGAAGATTATCTCCGACATTTGGCAGTATTCCATTGATTGCGAGAAGTCAGATTATAATTAAACCCCGAAAAATATTTCTTCTGTCAAGAACAGTTACGGTATCTTGGAACACATGATAGATCGGGAAGGCGTTCCATTCAAACCGATCCTGAAAAAGTTAGCGCTATTGCAAACTGGCCTGCTCCGACTACCGTGCGCAAGATATACCAGTTCTTGGAATGGCTTCCTGATATCGTCGCTTCGTTCCGCTTCTCCACCAGCGGCACTGATTACCAGACTTATAAAAAAGAAATGGATCTGGGGCGAAGAGCAAGAAGAAGTATTCCAACTTAAAAATGCTCTTATAAGCGCACCAGTCCTAGCCTATCCGGATTTCAATCGACGTTTCATATTCCGGACGCTAGTTCCTATAGACTTAGAACGGTATTAACTCAACATCAAGAAATGATGAAGGCGAGTTATAGCATACATTAACCGCATCCTAAATTACGCGCAGAAAAGAATTATAACGCCACTAAATTGGAGTATTTTGCAGTAATCTGAGAAATCAGGAAAATGCGATATTTGGAAGGTTACCGTCGTAACTGATCACCAATCATTGTGCTAGCTTCAAAAATTAGAGGACGCGTCCGGACGACTAGGAAGACTGGTTCTTTGAATTACAACAATATGATGTCATATTTTGATGTCCGGTATCAAAAAGGGTCTCAATCGCGTGGCGGATGCGCTTTCCAGACAACAGAGATGTTCCAAAACTGCTCCAAAATGCGGGTAGTATAAACGCATTTTAGCGGGAGTTAAAAATCAACCAGCTAATTTTTCGGACTTCCGCTTACAGGACGGACGACTATATTCTGCACGACTTGGATTTCAGAGAAATGATCCAGCCAAACAATGGAAACATGCGTGCCCAAGGAAGAACGCATTACGATGTTGCACGACAGCATGACGATTCTACAGCCGGGAATGGCTAAAACCATTGTTCGAATGGCAAGATTATATTATTGACCAGACATGTTCCAAGATATTACTGAATATGTTCGACGCTGTCCGACTTACTTGGCAATAAGGTACCTCAGACAAAATTTGCTGGAAACCTGCATATTATACCAGTTATCGCACCTTGGAAATAAGTTATCTTCGATTTAGTCGGCCCATTACCACGCCCATTTTACTAATGGATATATGGCTTTTGATAATGCAGGATCGAACTAAAACTACTTCGTTGTGCTACCGCTCCAGTTGTCACTCGAGCTATCTCTGAAAAAATAATACATCAACACGGATGCCCTGATTAAATTATTTCCGACAACTCAATTGAAATTCGTCAAGCTTACAGAACTTTTTCGAGCTTTCCTTCAAATAGAACATCGAACAACATCTGTAAGAGCTCCCCACTGTAATCCAGTCGAACGTACAAATAAAACGCTAAAGATTATGATTTCTCAACTTGTTGGAAAGAATCCTAAGCGATAAATATCTCTTATCGCAGTTTGCCTATAATACTGCATGACACGGGAACTTCCATCAAATCTCTAAGAACACATTATTGCATCTATTTTCATAATATTAGTGTTTTGCACATATTGAACAATCACTTCTGCTTGTAACTTCACAATTCTTTCTACAGTGATTCAGAAATGCTTGAACAGTGATCTCTGCTTTTTTTCCTAAAATAGAAACTGTTTCTTTCGGTAGCTTGCACTCTGCTTTAGCAGTTCTTACATCATTATATGTTGGTCAAATATCTGCTCCACATGATTTTGTTTCCAAATTTGATACACTTTCTTCGAAAACGAATCAAGTAAGAATGCTAAAACTTCTTGTGCAATTTTTTGTTATTGAAACAATTCATTTAATAATTTCTTGATTTTGGTTGGTATTTCTAGACTTTTTAAAATTTTATCAAGGACTGCATATAAATCTACATTGATAGATTTATTTGCTGCGTAATGACAAACCATTATCATTCTTACGGGATCACGTTTTAACTCTGCCCTAATAGTAGTCACTTCTCGATCTTTTGACCGATCAGATTTTTCATCAAATACTGGACATTCTAAATATGAAGATAAAACAGATTTTTGTACAATTTTGGTATGGTGAGAGAGACAATGATAAAACGATGGTAAAAAAAACAAGAAATTCAGAATTCAGCTATGTAATATTTCTTCATTCAAATCTTTTTGTAATCTTGTGACTTCAAAATTTGCATTGTTTAGATTTGAGGACACATATAGCGATTTTTAAACGCTCCAATTCTGTACTCGAGATATTTTCAATATGTTTAGTAGTCTCACGTTTAGTTTCGACAAAATGTAACGAATGGAATCCATATCATTAGTTTTAAAAACTCAAAAATTTCTCTTTTACGAAATTTTATACTGTATTTTATAATGCATTTGAGATTAGCACAAAAATGATACAAAAGAAAAGAAAAAATATTTTTCGATTTGATGAAAGTCAAAAGTGAAGCAAACTCTATCACGGTAGAAAACAAATAACAGAACAGAGGAATATCTGTCTCGGCACGATCTAATACGGTGTAGCACAGTAGCGCGGTGCGATGTGATTGTTTAGCACAGTATTGCAATAATGCATGTGCTGTACTGCATGATAACACGGGTGTTCGAATACTTGTACTTGATTTTTTATGAAAATTTATGAAAAGGAACAATAATGAACATATCTATCTTAATACATATTAATAGTAATAATATACATATCTATCTTAATATACATTAATACATACAAATATACATTACAAAGAATATATTGTGTAACTATTTAATAATTATGAGAAAATCCTGGAAAACAACCAGTTCCAGAAAACAATCAACGACCAAACAACAGTAGATGCTTTGCTGAATATAATAGTTATATGTTAATGTTATATTGCTGAATTTCAATAAAAACATTTTTTAAATTTAATTATCACTTACTCTATTTATATGTATATATCCATGGGTAAATAAAAAAAAGAAATCCCATTTCAAAATTAATGAATAATCTACGTACATAATATTTGTGCAAAAATGCACGAAAAATGGAAATATATTTTTATATTTGGCATGATTACGATGACTTTGGCCCCTCAAAATAAGTGATTTTTTAAGGCATTTTTAGCAAGAAACACGGAAAAAATAATTAAAAAATTCTCTAATCAACAGATATCAAAATAATTAACTTGTTAGTTATTTAATAACTAAGTTGTAAACCTATGTGGAATTTTGCTTCACGTTAAAAAGCGTGTACGTGGAGGCAGTATGTTCCACCCTCCCCCTTACGGGAAACTTCACAATCAAAAAAACTAGACACATAGATTTGCGTTGAATCTCGCTTTGTTTGGAATGTTGTCAACCCTTGTAGTAAAACGGAAAGTTGTAAACCTATATATTTTGCTTTGCGTTAAAAAGTGTATAATATATGTCATAAAATGTATGAATCTATAATTTATGTTATCAAGAGTATTGTGAGTATCCATGCGTTTGTTTTTTGTTTATGGACTAAAATCTTTTTTTTCTTTTTCCTTCGTTTGTTATTTTGGTATCTGTTGATTAGAAAATTTTTTTACTATTTTTCCCGTGTTCATTGCTAAAAATGCCTTTAAAAATTACTTTCATTTTGAAGGTAAAATTATCGTAATCTTCTAAAAATAAATACAGATTATTATTTAAAAAGTTATTTCGTAAATTGATCTTTATTTAATATTGTTTAATGATGTATTGATTCATTTATTGATAATTTATCAATTTACATGTTTAAAAAAAAAATTATTTACGATATGTACTTTTAGCATTTTGAGGTCATTTATTCAACTTTTAAATTATTTACGGATGTCCATTTTGTACCTTTAGCTTGCAATATATTTGTGTAATATCCGTCGTTTATATTTTCAGCACAAAAACTGCACTGTTAATTTTATAAATATTATCAATACAAATTTATATGCAAATTTTTGATATGGGTATAAATTTAATTTTAAGATCTGTAATCTTTATAACTCTTTTATTATTAACTTTAAATAATAATAATTAAACAATGAGTATATTGTTTGATCATTATTATATCAATTTTTTCGAGCAGTAGTGTTATAATTTCTGCATAATTTTCATACATTGTTCTAACATGATAAGTTATATTGTGTTAGTTTTTCAAAGATATACGATTTTTTTTTAATTTTTAAATAATGCTAATAAAAATAATTTTTAATATTAATAATGCAACTATTTCTTAAATTCTCTAAGTAGCGGGTTTTATTGCTAATATGTTAACGTGTTCGCTCTCTCTTTGTCAACGTTTTTCGCTCTCCCTCTCTCTGTCTCTCTCTCTCTCTCTCTCTCTGTGTCGTGTACATACATCAAAAAATTATTACGCGTGTATGCATATTAATGTTCATTTACATTGCTAATTTTAATAATATTATTAGATATGAAAACCCTTTGGAAACAAATCGCTTTGTATGTGTGCGTTCATACATGTGACAGAAAAATTTGATGCAGAAATACGGACTCGATTTCGATATCTCAGTATTGATCACCAATTTGGACTGTTGAATTATCGAAAATATTAAAACTGAACTATCGAAAATTCTTATCGACATTATACAGAGTATTCGGAAAATGTCGGGACATCTAAATAATTTTTGAACGGGCAAAGATAATTGAATAAAATTTGGAGGGTATTTATGGCATCAAAAAGACTATACTTTGACATAAGAGACGATAATCTTCATCATCGGAGGCGCGGGAGTAAGGTCAAAAATCTTAAATAGTATAAAGGGTCAAGTGGTAACTCATTTGATAGATTTCAGAAAGATCTTTCCAATGATAGCTTATGCACTCGTCCCCCAAGCGTGCGAGGCGGCTCAAAAATCGTAAAAGACATAAGTGTTCAAATAAAAAATTCGGAATTCTCGAATGAGACATCGCGCCATCCGGCCATCCCAATCATCTGTACTCTTCATTAAAAGTATGGGCATGTTTTTGTCGTTTGTTCTTAGCGTAATCCAGAATCAACAACATGGACGTGATAGACAACTGATCCTGCATTTTCAAAAAATTATTCAGGGCTTAAAAAAATTATTTCATTATTTATTATTAAAGTAAAAATAAGTTAATAACGCCATAAAATCTACGTATGAGTTTATGAGTTTTTTTTGTAGTTTTGTATAAACATAATTCTAATTTCCGAGTTTTTTGTGTTCTTTATCGACATCTAATTTACGTGGTTTCAAATCTTTTTATCAAAATTTAATTCTTCAGAGACGCATTGTTTCCATTGCAAGAAGTACTTATCGAGTGTTATTTTTTGAAAATACAGGAACTTGCTGTGCGTGAGCGAATATCTCTTTTGATAATGTGTGGATGAGATGAGATTGCCAGAGATGTTATAAGGAGATGGATTTCTTATTTAATAAAATTTCGACACGGGCAGATCAGCATTTCTAAATCTGGAGTGTACTGTTTGGAGCAAACAGGTTTAAGAATTATGTAAAATTAGATAGGCTTGCTACAGCAACAAGTCCTGATAAAACGTTAGATTTTGTCGAAGATCTGCACAATTCAATTTGCGATATCGCACAACACAATATCAATTTAGCATCAGCGTATAAAACGTTGAAAAAAATTCCACTTGTATAAGATTCATATTGTTCAAGAATTATCTGACGATGATTTTGATCGTTGCATAGAATTTTGCGATTTGATGATAAACAGAATCACCAGAGATCCTCAATTTCAAAACAATATTGCTTTTTTGGATGAGGTAACTTTTACACCACTTTACTGACCAGTGAAATAAACCGATATATAATACAGAATAATTACAGATATTGGAATAATGAAAATCTTCACTGGATAATTGAAATGCATTCGCAACATGCGCAAAAATTCAATGAGCTGAAATTTTAGATGACAAAATATTTGGGCGGGAGGGTGTTAGTTGTTGCCCTCTTATCAAAAGATAGCCACAAAAAATTTTGTAAATTTCATTCATTATCTTTGCCCGTTCAAAAGTTATTTAGAGGTGTTGCTACTTTTCGAATACTCTGTATAAGAAAAATGTCGTTAGTTTATGATTACAATTTTAGTTTCTGAGTAATTTTAATCGAAAATTTAAGTAAGAATTCCGGATAAAGCTTGGTAGCGCCGCAAATTTAATAAAAGCACATTTACGCAGTTACGACCTGTTGCTTACGGGGTATTTTTATGTACTTGACGCTATTGTCGTTTAATATATTTTTTTATAATTATATGTTTATAATAATATTAATAATAATTAATTCTTTAAATAATTGATTAATAGGTTTCTAATCGATAAATTTCATTAAAAAAATTAAATTTCTATAAAATTTTGTTCGATTTCTTTTTGTTGATAAATAATAAAACAAAATTTCCAAAGATTAAAAAAATAATTTATTACATATGTATTTTTCTCTGGATATTGCATAGTTTCATAATTTTTTGAAATTTTTGAATTAAAAATTTTCCCTTGTTACAATTATTATCAGTTAGAATTATGTCATTACATCTAATGACACAGAGATGCTATGTAGTAAAAGATGCATAAACATTTAATAAAACAATAAAAATTTGTAAAAAACATCTTTAACAATTAATAATATAATTTATCGAAATAACTGCTTTACCAAGTATATATCTAAATAACTTATATATGTTATAGTAACTAAAAAAATTGAGAATATTACAAAATAACACTGATAAAATTTGAGGTGGGCAAAGATGACTCAAGCATAAGCATGCCGAATGTTTTCCTACAAATTAGACACTATGAACATTTAATGTTTCATTAAACACATAATTTATAAAAACATGCTATATACGATTAATTTTTTTTGTAATATAATAGACATAAAAATGATAAGATCCACTTATTAAGGACATTAATAAACGATTCACAAAAAGCAACAAAGATTTATACTATGGCTAAAGCATGACAATTTATTAATGAAAAAATTCACATTGAATCAAATTGCTTACATTGTGTTAAATATTCTTTGCTACAATCAAATATGCAATTCTTTCTTGATTGCATAAAAATGTATACGAAATTATAAAAGAATAAAGATATTATTACTATTCATTTATATAAATATATCTTCATCGTTTTTGATAACTAATATGATCCAAATCTTTGTGCAAATCACAAAATAATAATGTATAAATATTGAAAGACTTACCGTCCTATCCACAGGTGGAGTATTTGGAAATATCACATCTCGAAGTTCGTGCATAAGATCTATATTTATATGCTCCAATGGAGAATCTGATTCTTCAGCAGAACTAGGACTTAGAGGTGAGTATTGTTTTCTACTGTAATATAAATATGTGTGTATGTATATATACACATATATATATATATAATAAACAATAAAATTCGTATATGTATTAAGGGGTAACATCACAGTAAAATTTTCAAATAATCGATTTTTTGCTTAAATACTTAATAATAATACTTTAGTCTTAAAAATAATACGCAATTGGTTTCATATGTAAAAAAAAAAATTTTTAATGATTTTTAAGCCAACTTTCGAAAGAGAGTCAGAGCACCGTCAATTCGGAGCAGCACGCAGAGATATAAAACTTCTGCTCTTATGATACACGATATCGATTATCGACGAATAGTATTCTTAAGTATATAAGTATTTACAAGTATATACAAGTATATAAGTATATACAAGTACATACTTATATAAGTATGTATACAAGTATACAAATATGTATAAAAGTATATAAATACGTATTTACAAGTATATTAGAGATTATGCAAGTGCTGAACTTGAAAATCGATCTAAACTGCTTTAATTTCTGCATTGAATTGGACGAGTGCCATGTCAGATTTTCGGAGCGCTCACTCACCGAGAAGGCTAAGAAGGCTGGGCAGTCCTCCAGATCATACAGAAAAGAAGATAAGAAAAACTTCAATTTAAAAGGATAAATATGAGCAGGAATAAGGATGTAAGGATAAATAACAAATTTCCGCTTATAAATAGAAAATGTCACTCAAAATTTTAAACGCGTTTTTCTCAAAATCAATTTTTCAAATTGACTTGCAGCATAACTTCAACAAATTTTGATTGATTAACTTGAAATTTTAACTCTAGTTTCTAAATTAAATTCTCTAGAAAAGTATTCACCATTTTTACAATCAGTTAAAAATTTTGTTGTTATGAATTTTGTGCAAGATTTTTTGGCGAAAAAAATTTGTTTTTCAAATGTTCATCATTTTTGCAAAAATCAAAATTTTAACATAATCGTGTGTACTTCTCTAGCAAATCTAATTTTGTAGATTAAGAAAAAATTTGATTTTTTGTTCCAGGTGAAGATGTAATTCTGCTGCAAGTCCTGGAGGCCTCTCAGAAAAAGTTTTCTGTTTGCACAATTTGCACCATCATTTTGTTTCCAAAATTGAAAAAAAAAATTTATATAATTTATGATAAGCGAAATAAAGATCACAAACCCAATTTTCCATTTATTTCATTGTTAGCCTAAACAAAAATTTCTTTACTTTTTCGACCATTTACTGTGATGTATCTGTGAAGGACCCCTTAAATAACATATCATACATTATATATTATATCTAAAATCATTCTTAGATAATCAATAATTTTGGAAATAATTATATGGAAATTTTGAAGCATTTTAGATAAGATTTAATATAAAGAATTATTTTAAGTAATATAAGAGAGAATTACTATAGTACTATAATAACATGAAATAACTATATAGTAACATGAAAAGATAATCAATACATAAATGATTATATATACCTTATGTCAGTAAAATTACTATTCCGCAAACGTAAGTCCTTTCGGCAACTAGTTGCTGCTGATACACTATTCGGAGATTTTGATGGGGATGTAAATTCAGGTCTTCTATCTGATGTAGGTGAGCTGGGAGCTGATCGTGGCTGATGAAATCTCATATTGGTTTCGCTTTTATTTGATCGTCCTGTCCTCCAAATATTTATAAGTAAATATTTATAATATTTAATATACCATAATAATAAAGATTATTAAGATCAGAAAAACACACCTTTCCATTTTAATCCTTTATATGCCGTTTTCATATCCTTGCCTTTATCTTTTACCTGTAAATATCAATCTTTATAATATATTTCCATAAACTATTATTATATTTTATTATTAAATATTATATTTTGATAGATGTTAAATGATATAGAAAATTATGAATAATGTTCAATAATGTCAATAACATAAGTATTTATTGATATGTGTCATATACAAAATGTTTTGAACTTACTGATTTAACAGCATATTTTACTGCTGGATTGGCCTGCAATCAAAGATAGCAGAACAAATATTATTTTTTCTTTTGTAATAAAAAGCAAATAGCAGATGTTGAAGATAAATTGTACAATACTGTCCAATCTAATTGAAATGTTAATGTAACATGCCTTATCCTTTACACTACGAAAAAATGCAGAGCTTTCTTTTCGCATAGTGTAAGTCCATTCCTTATATTGTTGCATAAATTTACTACTTGATTTGGCCGAATAACTGCAAGCTTCCATTTCAAACTCATCTGAGAAACCAAGTCCTGAATTAAGCATGTTCAATCTTTCTTCTATGAACTAAAAATATCCAAAATATTTAAAATGTTTACTCATTATATCAAGCATTTATAATTACATTACATATATAACACATTTACTTGTTGAAAAATTTGTAATTCCAACATTTTTCGTAAAAAGGGTTGCATGGAAGATGGTCTACTTTCAACAAATGCATTTTGATTGAATGTGATACGTTCACCCTGCTGTAAAGTTAATGCCTCTCTATAACCTGCGGTTAATTGCACTAATGCACGCAGAAAAGCTCTTGATACGCCATCTCCAAGAAGAGCCGATCTATTACGTAACGCTTTCTTCAAATTCGTCACCTGCAACATAGAAACTTTTTATTTTATTATTTAAGGTATATATTAATCCTTAAAGATACGTTATCTTATATTGTGTCATAACAATATATCGCTTTACGCACTACGTCTTGAGGTAAAGACTCCAGATCTTGAAATGGTGACTTAATTGTGTTATTATCAGCATCTAAAATAACAACTTCTCCTAAATCGCTCTTAGATACTTTCTGGAAAATTATAATATATATATATATATACATATATATAATATTTAAATGCATACATATAAAGACATATATGTTATGTTAAATATATAAAAAAAAATTTTTTTTTGTTAAGAATACCTGAAATGTCAGAGTAGGCACTCCAATCAAGAATGGCATAGGCGCTAATAAATAATCTATTAATGATAACGGCAGAACGGGTATGTATATATGTTGCCAAATCATTGGATAAATTAAAGCGTTGCATGCTTGCACACATGCACTCAATCTCGATAGACGTTTCGAAATAAAAATAATACGACGTTCGTATAACATAGACGCGAATATCATCATCATATTGTTCGAGTCTACAGCACTATAATATTCAGTCAAGTTTCTCTGAAATAATAAAATAATTATTTAGCAGTATTTAACAGCAATTTTATGTTCTATAACAAATTTTTAATCATTAATTTAACGTATTCTCAATTATTTTCAAATATACAGAAATGTTTTATTTTAAACAGTCCAACTGAATATCTTGAAAATTGAACCCGACAGAAGTGTTTAAATAATAAAAGTAACAAAAATTGTTTGGTCTGGAGAGGGACAAATGATAGTAAAATCAATT
>JANQDE010000078.1:115085-138125 GCA_037157785.1 Cephalotes varians
AAAAAAACAGCCAATGTTACACTACTCGACACAGTAAAAAGCTAAGTACAAGCGAAATTTCCAAATTACCGATATTTTAAGAAAACTTATGGAAATATTTAAACGATGGTAATATTTTTGAATTTAACCTATAAATACGTAAACAATATTTATAAATCTTTCAAAATGTCACAAACAGCGACTTGCGGACACGTGCGCATGCTTTGTGGCTACATGCGCATGCGTGAAAAAAAATCTACACGCATCATTCCAACAAAAATTTTACACGGTTACAATATAACACCCCTAGAAGTACAATTTATTGGTGCAATATTCCCAATGTTTAGCCAATGAAAATATATTAAGATGTTTCATAGATGACAGCTGCTTGGGTCGATTGTGCGTACTGAATGAGTAAAAGTATGAATAAAAGTATGAGTATAAAGTATGAGTATAAAGTATGAATTAAATGGCATATATCATTTTATAGCTATGCATGCTTAATTAATATATTTAATTCTTATATATTTAACTCTTTTCTTAAACGCGGTTTATCTTTGCGCGTTTTTATTTTTATGCATTTCCTTTCAAATACGCATTCTTTTCAAATTAAAGATGTAATTCTTTTTACGCGATTTCTTATTATTATGCGGAATTATCGAGCGCGTAAAAAAAAAATTGGGTGTAAAATGCTATTCTTATAGAATACTATAAATGCTGTATAGTGCAAAAAAAAAATTTTATAAATAATACTTTTTAAATATAATTCTTATAGAAGAATTACGTTATTGTATCTTTCATTCATTTTCAATACAATAACGTGATTGTTCTGTGTGAAATTGGTCCCCCCTGTTTCAAGATTCGGCTTTCCCGATTGCGTAAACAATCGTGATCTATCTTACGTTGTTATATAAATTTTAAAGATCTTCTATATTTTTGAGCTTTTGATGGGCTGCCCAATATCACATCTTTAACAGTTTTTGCAGCATCCAATTTTCCAGAAGCTCTATGATTCATTTGAGTAGCATAAGACAGTTCTTCAACACTTGTTTGTGAACGACTGTCTTCGATTTATTCTCTCGTTTTTTTTGACGTTTCTATAATTTGTTCGATTTTATTGAAAGAAACGATTGAAAAAAAACACACTTAGAAAAACACATTCATGAAAGTTATTAAAAAATTTTTCTTTTGTCCTTTTAATTTGCTGCCACTTCGTTCTAAAGTTGTGCAATAATTTGCATACTGGTTCTCTATCTTCTGATAACGTAAAAAGATATTGTAATTTATCAGACATTAGTTTTTCAATTAATTCGTATATCACGGTCACACATTATCATTCAAATGGTCTTTCACTAAAAGACAAATTTCCTTCCTGGATAAACCGATTCTTTTAGCATTATCAGCAGATTCTAAAACATTAAAAAAAGTGTACTATTAAATTTCAAACAATAAAAACGAAAACTAAACTGCAACTCATATACGAATATTTGTTTTTTTTATTACCAAAACTTGTACAAAAACCAAAATGGCACCCGGTGGCAGCTGATTTTTATTTATTTTATTAGCTAATAGTATAAGCTATAATACTAGATAAATTTCGTTGCAGAACTCTGCGGAACTTATAACTTTTTCTCTATGTTTTTAAACTTTTCATACTGTTATTGTACATTAAATTTTATTACAATTATTTGTTAATAGTTATTTTATTTATTGTTAATATGGTTTGTATAATAGATGTTAATGTTTGTGTAATAGTTAATGACTTACTATCAGCAGAAGACTCCATTTTATGGAATTAAAATTGATGAATTTTGGCGTATTTTGGAATAAACCGTTACTTTTTCTTCCTTATGCGCATTAGATACTACTCGTACAAAGGCTTTAGCATTAAACTATAAACGCAGGTAAAATCGGTCGACCTTTCTTGACTGTGAAATTGACGGTTGAACTATCAGTCTAGTCAACCCAAATTAAATCTCTAAAATAGAAACTTTAATTTTTGGGTTTTGGCCAGCTTTTCAGGATTTGGAATTATTGTGCATCCGACGCGCCCTGTTCCGCGCGCTCGCGGAACAATAGTGATGGCCGGGCTACCATCAGACGTGTATCAGTTCGCTTAATTGTCACAGTAAATAAGCAAAATATGCGAGTTTTTATTACGTCATACTATTTAATTGTTTGTGGCATCTTCTCTCACAGGAGATAGTACATTAGGGAAGATGCTAGTTTTGCAGAGTTTAATTCATTTTTTTTTTACAAAAATCTGGAATATCGAAACTTTAATTAATTTACTGGTATGAATAAATAAAGGGCTCAAGTATATTGTATTATAATTTTTATAATTTTTCATAGCTTAATTCCATAGTATGATTAAATTACTCCAAACAAAAGTTTGAAGTCTTTTCCTCAACTTACCTTATATCGCTTACTTTCGACTCTTACAGCTCACATGACATAAACTTTCCTTAATATAAAGTTCTATAGCTCATACGAACAAAATGAAATTGTCCCACACTTTGAATTATATGAACAAACTACATAAATAATACTGAGTTTACAGAACAAAAAGATTGAAAGTCTAGAAAAAAAATTTTTAACTACGATACAAATTACACGTAAGTGTGCATATTGATGTAGTGATATGTTGATGTTTCGTAAATCGTATGTGTGTAATTGTAAATATGCGTGTTACTCGCGTTCGGTAAGACAATTTTAAGAGTTCTTGACTTTAGGATCCTCTTAGAACCAAGGCGATTCAAAAAAGTTCAAGGTTTTCTTTCAGAACTCGAGATACGTCTGGCTAATTGTTGATGGATGACAGCACCGTCCTTTGTTAGCGATACGATACATTCCTCTTCCGCAGCCGCAATTGCATATGAATTGCTACTTTCATGGCTCGGCGAAGCGTCTCTGACTAATCCACGGAGAAACATCGCGATACATGGCCATGGAAATATCCTGTATTTTATCGATTATGCAATTTTTCTTTCATATGAGCGGCAAAATAACAAAATGAAAAATTTACTTACCACTTTAGAGCAAGCAGAATTTGTAAGTAGCCTGGAATAATGGCACATTTCTCGTTACACCTCATTGCCATTATTATTCTATCGGCTACAGCATTTGGACTCAGAGTCGGGATAAATCTAAATTTCGGAATACTTTCATATAGTAAGCTTATATCATGTCCGAAATATTTTGATAAAATGTTTTAAAAATTTTATACAATTTTCTTAAAAAGAGATATTAAGAGAAGAATGAGCAAAAAAAAATAAATTTTTTACAGCATTATGTAAAAAACATATTTATACCGAAAACATTGAAACAAATCTACACGGAAAAACAGTTTTGTTAAAGAAACTAAAAATTTAACCAGATTTAGAAAATATTTTTTTAGATCATCAAAAGAACGTAAATAATAATTGTGTAGGATTTTCAAGCATAATGAGCAATACTGTAAACAATTTTAATATTCTATCAGTTTGAACATTCTACATAATTATTTCGATAGTTGAATAAAATTAGTATTTAGCTAAATTTTTAGATACAGTAAAATGCACGCACGCACGCACGCACGCTCGCACGCACGTAATATGGGTGGCCTCCGTTTGGACACGAATCGATTGGACACGAGCCACTCATAGCGTTTGAACAGTGGAAAGCCTCTAGGCACCGGTCGCTGTGGTTGGTGGTGTCCAATCGAGACGTGGTCAATCGGGATACTCCCATATTAATAGAGGACAACATCTGTATATGTGGTCATAAAGTTTCCTTTCTGTAGATGAATATCCTATGATCACAAGTTATTCTGGCAATAACTCGTTGTTTGGTAGTTACTTACAGAAGTGTTTCAAGTGACAGTGAAAAATCGACAGTGAAAAATCGACAAAATTGGAATTCGTAGTGTGATTCAATTTTTTTTCTGGAATCATCGATAAAGTCCATGATGATGATTTTGGCCGACAGATGAGTGAAAGTGCGCGAGTTAGCAGAGGCATCTCAACTGAGCGGGCTTACTTTATTTTGCGTAATGAATTGCACATGAAAGAACTTTGCGCAAGATGGGTGCCGCGTTTGCCAACAGCAAATAAAAAACACAATCGCAAACATCAGCCGACTGTTTGCAAATGTTTAAGAATCCAGGATTTTTTTGCAGTATTTCGTAACAATGGACGAAACTTGGATTCACCCCGGAAATGAAACAGTGGACTGCACGGCGAATTGGGTCCGAAAAAAGTGAAATGCGTTCCATCCGCTGGAAAAATGATAGCGTCAGTTTTTTTGGGACATGAAAAGAATTCTTCTGATTGAGTACCTCGAAAAGGGGAAAATCATTACTGGAGAATACTATGCATCACTTTTAGACTAATTAAAGTCAGCGATCGCAGAGAAACGTCCAGGCCAAAAAAGGTGTTGTTCCATCATGACAACACACTGTTGCATTCGAGCCATCTCATTCAGCAAAAATTGACCGACCTACGATTTGAACTGCTTCCGCATCCAGTCTATTCATCTGATCTAGCTCCCTCGGATTATCATCTGTTCCCGAAACTGAAGACTTTCCTGACTGGACAGAAATTTGGGTCAAATGAAGAGGTTCTGAGAGTCATATAGGAGATGAACGAGTATTTTGAGGGTCTCGAAAAAAATCACTTCCGCGAAGGAATCACGAACCTGGAGAAAAGTTGAGACAAGTGCGTTGAATTTTGAGGGGAATATGTATATGAAAAATAAACTACGTTACAAAACTCAAATTGTTGTCTTTAATATTAAACCAAGTTACTTATCAAACCATTCTCATATGTATACATAATTTTCGGAAATTTCCAGAAAACTCGAGCAATTTTGTATTTATTATATTATATATTTGTAAATGTCATAAAATATTATTTACCTTGATTGAACGTCATCGAACATGCCAGTACTGCGGATAAAATAAGGACATACGACTGTTGTGTTAATATTGTATCCTTCGTACTAGAACAGAATAAAAATGAGTTGATTGATTAGTTAATAGTATGTATGTAAATATAATTTTTTATTGGTTGATTCCGCACAATTGCGGTAAAAAGATATATCTCGTTAAATTGAATAATTTTTATTAAGTAACCTGTGTCCGATAATGCCTCTTTAACTGGATAAGGAGAGTTTTTGGACAAATGTTATCGCCATTTTGAAATATAAAAAATGTGCTAAAATATTCGATAATTAATACTTCTGATCCTAAATAAATCGTTTTCTCTTTGTTTTTGCGTTTTCCAATATTAAATTTGCATTGTATTTCAAAATTTGTCTGAAAAGTAAGGGTCTCTGAGAGCCGTCCGATTACATAGTTTTCTGGCTGATGAAAAGTTAAGGCGCTAAGCGTTAGTTTTTAGCCTTATTGAATGCTATATTATTTTCTAAGGTAAGGTTAGATTACTATATATAAGGCGATCTTGTACCAGAAGCAAGAAATGTACAGCCATCAACAATATTTGACGGAGCCTTAAGAAGATATCGCTGGACATAGATTACTTAACAAAAATTGTTCAATTTTATGAGATCTAACACTCCTTTAAAAGGTAATTAGTTCTTTAAAAGGTAAATTACAGTAAACGTTTGAAAAAGTAAGGAAATTTTGGAATTTTTTTCATGCTAACAATAAAATAAATGGAAAATTGGGTTTGTGATTCCTGCTCCATATAGTTATTCTTCTGAATTGAGGTTCCTCGTCTCCTTCTTTTCTGAATGATTTGGAGGACCTCTGACCTTCTTAACCTTCTCGGTGAACGAGCGCTTCGAAAATCTGACATCGCACTCCGATTTAACGCATAAATTAAAGCAATTTGGATCGATTGTCAAGATCAACACTTGCATAATTTCCAATATAGTTATAAAATCGTTGAAAATAAAAATGGCGAAGTCAAAGGCTATATCAACAATGGTTTTTACACTTGGCTTCGATTTTGGAGCGATCGATCAAACGAGTGAGTTAAAACTTTTGTTTGAGTTTTGCGTGTATCCTCCGAGGCATCGGTTCAATAGATCATCGCTGCTTAGATATTCATATATTGGTTTTATAGCATTTTACTGCTCCGAACTGTTAAACAGCGCTCTGACTCTCTTTTGAAAGTCGGCTTAAAAATCACTTAAAATTTTTTTCACATATAAAACCAATTGCATATTATTTTTAAGATCCTAAAACATTATTTAAGCAAAAAAAAAAATCGATTTTTTGAAAATTTTATTATAATGTAACCTCTTAAGTTTATCGCAATTGTCCGTAATTATCCTATATATAGGGTCTGCCACCAAAATTCGAACAAAATGAACAATTTATCTAAACAAAATTCTATTTGTCAAAATATAAAAATTACAAAAAAACTTTTTGTACATCATTAGTGGTATCTTTTTAGAGTAAAATTACTCTATATAACCTCCTTTTGCTTCGGTCCTGAAGCGCTGGCATGCTCTCAGCAATGCGTTCTTGTCCATACTGACGAGTACCACCTCGATAACAGCCTGGAGAGATCATGTTAGGATGTCTCCACTTGTTGGTCACTCGTTCAATGACGCTCCACACGTAGTAGTCCATCGGATTCAAATCTGTTCAGAGACCAGAATACCTTGGACCAAAACATTTCCATATTATCTGTTAATTTTGAACCAAGTGACTCGTGTGCGCAAACGCGCCGTCCTGCTGGAAGACGGCCTTTCTACGGCCACGGTATTTTTATCTACGACAGTGGTCGCAACGAAATGTCCTTTTCGAGCCGATTTCTGAAGCGACGCTTATTGTCCTCCCCACTACCGTTCAACGCTCGGCGGCCGAGCCGCCGAGTGCGCGTGTGACGCTATGCCTCAGGAGCGTTCCCATATCAGAAATATGACGGAATCGCCTTTCTGTCAAACTATTATTAAAACACTAAATTGTTTATATTATTAATGTATTATATATGTTTTATAATAATATAGTTGTGACTTTACGTATATGTGTAGTTTTACAATAATGTATAATAATTAGTTCCGATAATAGCTTTCCACATCACCCGTGAAGTACTATTATTGATGCGTTTATATATATTATAAAATATATTATTATAAACTATATTATTATAAAACATATATAATACATTAATAATATAAACAATTTAGTGTTTTAATAATAGTTTGACGGAAGGGCGATTCCGTYATATTTCTGATATGGGGACGCTCCTGAGGCATAGCGTCACACGCGCGGCCGCCGAGCGTTGAAAGGTAGTGGGGAGGACAATAGGCTTCAGAAATCGGCTCGAAAAGGGCATTTTGTTGTGACCACTGATCTACGACTTCACTTCGTTAAAATGCGTAAATAAACCTTTTTTGTGATGGTTTCTTTCTTTTGAAAGAAATGTGGCAGCATGATGTGAACAGACGTCGGAAACTTCTTAGCTATTATGAGGACATCTTCGGGATCGCGGACAAGCCAACGATTTATAGCAACTCTATTCATCTTGGCAGCCTTGGAGAGCACTTGTCGAATTTTTACCACATAAGATTTGAATAAATCTTCTTCAGCAATTCGACGCATTGTAGTGTCACTAACACCCAAGGTTTTTGCTAATTTTGTCAGAGACAGTTCTGGGTTCTCTGAAATGAACTCTTGAGCTCTTTCGATAATTGTTGAAATCTTACCGATTTTTCTTTCGAATGGCTTTTCCTCGTCGGGTTGGCAGAACCTTTTTCGGACATCTCCGAAACCAAATATTTAGCCGCAACATCATATACGGTTGATCTCGGGTATATACTCGAAGAATCAAATAATTTTGATTTGTGAACGCGAAGGCCTTCGATTATTGCCGCTCTTTAATTATACTCATTCGATCTTATCTTGTTCGAACATTTTAAAATTATGCACGCTTACTACAAACATGTGACTTATGCGTGCGTGTGTGCGTGCGTGCGTGCGGGCGTGCGGGCAGGCGTACGTGCGTGCGTGCGTGCGTGCATGCGTGTGTGCGTGCGTGCATGCGTGTGTGCGTGCGTGCGGACGTGGATACGTATGTATGTATTGGGAAATAAAGATCAAAACCTCGACGCTCGTCAGTATTGGGTAAATGCAAAAGTTTGTGCCCAATTTATTATTAAAACTCAAACAGTAATTTGGCATATAAAATATTTTATTATTTAATAATGTAATCATCATTTTCTATAATCTTTTCCCAACGTCTGGTAGCAAACGGATGTTTCAATTATAAAATAATTGTTTTACGTTGATGAAGGAAGAAAGATTTTTGACAGCTTCCGAAAATGCAAATGTTTCCCCTTCAAATCGTTTTGCGATGACCGAAACAAATAGTAGATTGATGATGCGATATCAAGAGAATACGGTAAGTGATATGATATTTCTTTTCAGTTCCTTTAGTAACTCCTCTAAAAATAATTTTCTTATGATTGGCTATGATTGGACGCTTCTTCTGGATTGCTATCTTTAAATTGTGCAATTGTTGACAGTACTTGTCAGAATTAATCATTTAGCCAATGACCATTTCAAAATAAATTATTCCTTTACAATCCCACTAAACAGAAATCATTACCTTTTCAAAATGCAAGTTGAATTGTATATTGTATACTGATTCAATTTTTTCAGTAAAATTAATATCTATAATATTTTAACTTAACACGTACATGAATTTTTCCATGGATCTGCACGCTTATTAGTTTCCAAGTGCGTTTGCGTTAAACATTTTTGTACAGAATCCATTTTTCATCGTCAATTACCAATCGAAAAACTTTATTTAATCGGCTAAGCAAAAAAATAGCTGCAGAAATTCGATTTGCTTCGGTTAACAAACGTGGCATTCACATATCGAGCTTCAAAGTACCCAATCTTTTTTAAATGCCGACGATAATGTTGAGTGTCTCAGCAATCTTTTCTGTTGAAATTTTTGTGAATTATTTAGAACTAAATTGCGCACAATGCATCTATGTCAGAGTGTGATTGGTTGTCAAGGAAATCATTATGTCTAAATTTCGTAAACCATTTCTTTAACAGTTTCAATTGCAGATAAATAGAATTTTGATCTTATTTTTTACGGCAGTTCCAACTGTTACATCTTCTGAACTCATAAAGTTCCATAAATGCAACTTTTTTTTATTCATTTTCAAAATTGTTTTCACAACGTAAATTCAATTAAAACACAAGTCTTTCACTCAAATAACCATTGAATATGTCACTTTTTCATAGATGTGTAATACGTATATAATGGTACTACTATACAATTCTCTATACTCTCCTCATAATATCTATCGGGCACGAACTTTTACACTCACCCAATATTTTGTGACTCCAAATTATCTCTACATCTCTTAAATCATGTCTTGATAAGATGTTCAAATGAATCCATTTTCTTGCAGCCTCTCTCAAAATGTTCTACTGTTGAGATTAAATCATGTTGAGAAATACTACGGCAAACATCAGTTATTCTCTTCTGCAGATGTCGGCGGCATTCTGTAAACAATGTTTTTTTTTTACATAGCCTCACAAAAAATCAATAAAAGTCAAATCGAGAGAACGAGGAGATATTTCATTACAATATGAATGGGATGGCGCATATCCTGCTACCACTTATTCAACTAAAAAGATTGACTTCATCCAATAACTTAGACAATTTATTCTGCAAGAAGTGAAGGTAAGTTAGCTCATTTACACAATTATAAAAAAATATCAATTTAAAAGTATTTATATTTCAACGGTGTTGATTATTTAACTGTTGAGTCCAGTTTAGATTGTATGTAGACCAAATGACAATTATGTTGAGTTGCGTCCCATTATGAAGGAATAAGATTTTATCACTGAACATAATAAAAGAAAGTTGGTTTTTTTTTAATCATTCGTAATGTTTACCGAAAAAAATCGTCTTCTTACTCTCACATCATGTTTATTTAGAACTTGGATTAAAGTGATATGGTAGGATGGAATTTATGCCTGTGCATAATCCTCCACACGATAGTATTCCTAAATTACATTGCATTTCTCTAGTCGAAATATGAAGATACATATTTACCATTGCCATACTGCTAACACGCAAGAATCATTAATACCTTGTTTTTATTCGCGATTTCTTTTATGGGTTCTTATACACAATGTGGTCCATAAATACAAATTGATTTTTTTTACAATAATATTAGTGGCGGCGGATTTATCGGCCAATACTTCAACCATGTTGTGATATCTCTTAGTGACCTCTGTGCGAAGTTTCTCTGTATTCAGTTCAGCTCTGTATCAGTTGACACAGAAAACGAATGGTTTGTGTAAATAATGTTTTATGTAGTATGATATGTCACAAAATGATATGTGCAAAGAACAACGTGTCGCGATAAAATTTTATTTTAAAGCCAATATTTCGGCAACTAAAACTTTGTTAATGATGCAAAAAGCTTATAAAAATGATTCTTAAAAAATCTCACACCAAGACAATGTTGATCATTTTTTTTACCAACAGAGAGTTGTGCGTAAGAAATTTGTGAAAGAAGGATGATATAGTCTTCTCTTTCTTAATAGTTATAGCGCATGATTCTCCGTCACGTTCTCAGGGATCAAATAGGCCAGGGGGTATAAGAACGACGTCCTGATAATGTATTAGATAGTATAGACGATCGACCAATCGATGGCGCAGACAGGAGAGCATAAGCATGGAATGAAGAATGAACACAGAGCGCAAGCTGGAGGGAGGGCGCAAAGGTAGAAGGAAGAGGAGAGAAAACGGAGCATGAAATAAACTTAAAAAGGGGGAAATCAGAGAAGAGGCGATGAATTCCGAAATTATATTAGAAAATCGAAGGATTTAAAAAAGGCAACAAAACTTAAGAGAAGGACTTTTGAGAAAGGGAAAAAGGTTAAGATTGTTGTAAAGGTCGCAATGACGTAGATAAGTTATTAATTTCCTGGACTTAAGTCACGTTAGGGGACATTGGAAGATAACGTGATTGATGTCTTGTCAAGGATCCCCGCATTGACACACAGCAGATGCAACAATATTCTTTCTGTGCAAACTATAATTAAGATTGTAATAGTTAGATCGAATTCTGCAGAACGTAATAATCTGATCCCTGGGCAAAGAAAGTCGGGAGAACCAAGTTTTAGGGGATGATAGCGTAAAAAAAATGAGAGCAATATAAGGTCCTTGACACGGAAGTCATTCTCAGAAGAAAGACATGAAATTTGTTTTTCATATGTCGTGTAGAGAGAGTATAGAAATCAGTATAAGGAATTCTGAACTTGGGTTTACATCCATGCAGTCTACTTCGCCAGAGAATCCGCTCTTTCATTGCCTGTGATACCCCAATGGGAAAGGATCCAAGCCATTTGAACAGAATAAGCATTGTTGGACATAGTATGAAATTTGTCTCTAATTAGGCGAATCAAATAGTTGGCACTGCATTTCGCAGAAGAGGAAGAAAGAGCATCGAGAACACTTCGGAAATCAGAAAAAATGGCTGTAAGAGAAAATTAAATTTTCAATAAGGATTAGCGTCTAATATATGGCCCATCTCCGCAGAAAAAATTGATGAATCCGAGGGAAGCTTGTGCTTTATGGCGAGGTCCAGCTTAAGTGAAAAGACTGCACCTACAAGAGAATCATCGTCCTTTCTGGAATCATCTGTGTATGTAGAAATACTGTTAACCCTTTGGCTATTGTTGGCGCCTAAAGGCGCTTTAAAAATTTGGTTTCTGTGTATTGTTGGCCCCTATAGGTGCTTGATGTAGTTCGGTTCGTTGACACGAAAGGCGCCTATAAGCGCTCAATTCACGCTGCTCGAAATGTATAAGAATAAATATATAATAAATATATAATGAATATATAAAGTAAAATATTATTTAATGAAGCTTAATATTTAATTATACCTAGTTTATATTGGTCAACTATACATATTGGTTTAATGTAGTGCAATTCTGTGTTTTGATTATTTCAATATACTTTCTCAAAAATGCACGCTGACGCAAAATTCTGCCGTAGTCAAAGGGTTAATAAGAGAAAATGAGAAATCTCGGAACTTTTCCCGGATCTTCATCGGAGAGATAGAATGATTTTTTCTCCCTTTTTTATTGATAGAATCTGTGAGATCAAAGGAAGCATAAGGGGGAATAGGAAATATTGCTTTAAAGTCATAAGTAAAGAGGGGGGAGTAACCGATCGATGCGTAAACTGTAAAACTGTAATTCTGTAAAATGAAGGGCCTGAAAGTGGGAATATTTTTGATTAGTTGAATGCGTTTCGAACGTACAGAATATTTAGATTCTACTTCCAAGCGGTATAAACTGAAAATAGATTAAAATTCCTGGCACAGCATCCGTAGGCATACCTGGAAGTAAGTAGAGCGAACCTTAATCCAAGAGGTAGTTCACAAGAGAGGAAGACAATAATAGGAGTGGATTAGCGCATCCCAAGCGCAGACCTAATGATATGATACTGTTGTCATGAAATCTTGAGAAATAGAGTATTATTCCTGTTCAGGTTGAGAACCTGAATCTCATATTTAGGCCAGTGCTGATCCCAGTAAAAGAGACAAAAACGTAAAAAACCCTTCGCAACATACAAATTATTGGAAAGGGAAGAAAATGTTGTGCTAATAGTGGGAAAAATAGTTTAAAGTCGATCCGAGTCCCGGAGGGTGGAATGGGCTTTTAGGGGTGGAAAATTGTTTTTTAAAATTTGCAGCAAAACTAGACCTCCTATCGAAAAATGTTAAATAGAAAAGTTGTAGATAATAAAAAGATCTACTTTTGTATTTACCATTTTTTCACATAACCTCAAATTTTCCGAGAAAAATCGGAAAAACCATTTTTTTCGTTTTTGATTTTTCTCTCGCACAAAAATCATTTGTTTTTCATGAAATTCGGTGGAAACATTCCTTTTTATGTTCCAAACTAGCTGTAATTTTTTTGTAGCAAAATATTTATTTTTACATTTTATTTTTACCTTGAAACGAAAAAAGAGCCTCATCTTCAACTGAAGCTGTAGGGTTGTGGAATTTTCTTTTTTAACTTGCAAAGGCTCATTTTTTTTCGTTAAAACGTCTACTTTCAGATGGGGTAATAAAAAATTACCATTACTATACAAAAATTTGTCAGAAAATGCGAAAAACTGAAAAAACGTATTTTCAAAAAATAATTTTTTGAATGATAATCCGAAATTTTTAATTGTTTATTGAAATATCCAGTTAAAATCACTAAAAAATATAAAATTTAATCTCACATTAATAAATAAAGTAATTGCAGATCGTTGAAGTTGCAACGGGGCGTTGCAAAAAACATGTGAAAATTATTAGTTTTAGGAGTATTAAATATTAGGTTTTGAATGGTTTCAGCCAGAAAATAGCGATTACTGCAATATTTTTCAATATAAAAAAATTGATTTATTAGTATTAGTGACTTTTATGTAATAAAAAGTTTTATAATATGAAAACGTATTTATACAATATTTAAATTAAAAAAATGTTTACATAAGAATGTAAGCTGTGCACAAATGTTATTTTAGTAAAAAAATGAAATTACATTGAATATGTATGAAAATCATTAATTATCATTATTATAATATTTTTGTGCACATTTATCACGCTAAAAGTTTTTTTGACCCCTTCCAAGTATAAAATTTTTCGTAGAATGGTAAGCAATAGACATTTTTCCACAACTTTTTCATAATATATAAATCACAAATATATAAAAGTTTATTAACTTAGTTAATTGTTAATAATGTTTATATTTTAATTAATTCGCATTCCCTCCGGGACTCGGATCGACTTTAAACTATTTTTCCCGCTATTAGCACAACATTTTCTTCCCTTTCCAATAATTTGTATGTTGCGAAGGGTTTTTTACGTTTTTGTCTCTTTTATTGGGATTCAGCATTGGCCTAATTCTATAGAGTTCTTATATATCGCTCGATAGAGAGTAAAATGGGATAAGCACCTCACCAAACGCTCGTCAAGGAAATGATAATGTTCGTTACTTTGTATCCCTTCCCTATGAGGAATTTCAGATGCTTTGCGCCATTTAATTTTTGATTTAATCACGCCCAGAAATTTCATGTGTTTGACCATCGGAATCTCTGTCCCATTCATCACAAACGGATCGAATACATTCGAGTTTTACTGGGCCTAGAACGAAGTAAAGGCAAGGCGAAATTTTTGGCAGCAGATGAGATGGACTTTGATCCCGAAGAATTGTGTGTCAAGGGGAGGTTGGCTAGGACCGCGAATCTATTAGTAGTGACAAAAGTAGGGGAGAGTGGCTGGAGTAACTGAGGAAGGTACGAAAAATTGCGGAAATCAAATCTGGGATCTGACGGAGGAGAAAGAGAGAAAATAAGGAAATTAACTGACCTTAGTAAACGAAAAGTTTTCGGTTGCAGCCAGGAAAAGAACCATCTAATGTTTAATGACATCTGGACAATCATGGGATGCTAGATGACCATCTCCATAGTTAATGCATTTTGGAGGGAAGAGCTTGAGAAAACAGGCTTCGGAAAGATCATATCTGGGATCGCCATAATGGATACAACTTGATTGGTTTTTGCATGTTCTAGCCCACGCGGAAGCAAGCGAAACAAATCCTTACTTTTAGAACAAACGAAAAGACAGGGTATCTGCAATTAAAGAAATAAATGTATCGAAGAAGAGATTGTTCTGTAAATTTAATACAGATTGTACGAGACGATAAATATTTGAATTTGCCCTCGACCTTTACATTGCGGTTGAGACGGTGTATTTCTAATAATTTAATTGGCGAAGAAATTGATTCTCTGAACAATTCGAGTGAGAGGTCCTGGGACATTTCGGACAATGCCTAAACGCAAAACATGATGAGATGGAATAAACGCTTTAAGATTATACGAAGAAAAAAGACTATTAAAAACTAACCTGTTAGCTGCCTCGTAAGTACTCAATTGAACCAAGACTTTGCCGCGACCAATCTTTTTAACCTCTAAAATTTTACGGGGAGAAATTTGTGATAGCGTCCTGCTGATATGCAGCAAGTGAGGCGGAGAGGAATCCAACGTAGATTGTACTTTGATAATAAATGATGGCTTATCTTTGTTGTGATAGCGATAAGATACTGTGTAAGCAGAAACGTTAGGAAGTGCAGTTGATGCGGGACTAGCAAGCGGTACATCCAACGAAGCATGATTATTAGGTTTATCGTTAACAATGTGTGAGGAAGATTTTTTTCACTGTGTAAACATTAGACGTATCGTTTTCACACTCGCACTTACCAGAATTTTTTCGATGAAAGAAGCAAGGTCTCGCGACATATTGTTAAGCATATATGGGAACAAAAAAATAGAGGAATCTTTAATGGCATTATCGTCCGCGGAGGGGAAACCCGGTGTTGCAGCAATCCATTCTTACAGGGGATTCCTTTTGTGAAGGATTGGGAGAAACACGAATTTTATTGTCTTGGGAAAATCTATTGAATAATTCCAACGAAAATAAAGGACGAGGCAAAAGAGGTTGAAGATAGGGAGGAAGGGAATTGGAATTTGGTTCCACTCCCACCGCAAGAGACCAGGGCCTCTTGCATCAGAAGAAACGCACTTGAAAAAAGTCAGTAAATTCGCGCATGGGATATACAGTCCAATCCTCGATTTAGAGCCAAGGATAAGCGGGCAGAAAATTCTGACCAAAGCACACACAGCAGTACACACACCGGTATACAATCACTTAATTGGCGCATGCACGCACTCGAAAGAGACGTACGCTCCGCTCAAAGCGCCGCACGCGAATAAAGTATGTATAGTAAATGTTGAGTACTATAAAAGAGTCATGGATCATCTCATTAAAAGGATACAGCGCGTTAGGTCTGTTTTTTTTTATATCGTGTGACTTTTTTCTTTTGCATGACAATGTACCATCTCATTCCTCAGTTCTTGTGCGACAATTTTTGATTGAAAAATAAATCACAACATTGGATCATATGCCATACTCACCTGATCTGTCTCCATCTGATTATTTTCTGTTTTCGAAAATCAAGCTGAAAGGTCGACATTTTGATAAAATAACAGACATTCAATCAGCTGTGACTGATTTTCACTTATATCTTGGATTAAAGTGATATAGTAGGGAAATTTATGTCTTTGTAAAATTCTCCACACAGTGACATAAGGAATTCCTAAATTACGTTGCAGGTCTCTAGTCAAAATATTAGGATTCAAGTTTGTCATTACTAGCACTAATATACGCAGATCATTAACGTCATCTTCAGCATTTATTTGCTTGCAGTTTCTCTTACGGATTCTTCTACGCTCTCGTAATAAAATTCTTCTTGTCTGCATTGCATTTGGATGTCGTCTAAACGAATATCTATTATGATACAATCTTTCTGCTCTACAGTAGTTTCGTCCAGTTTTACCAAGCACAAGAATAATATCAACGATTTCATTTGAACTGTAAGTCATTTTGAAAAAAAGTTTTGAAAAAGCCTACTAATGTAAAAAAATTGAAAGAAAAAGCTATACGAAAAAAGAAGAAAGTTGAATCGTTCAGTTAGAAGGATTGGACTCAATTTCGTGCGCGTGAGCGTATGTCAAGCAGTGTGGATAGATCGCGAAGACGCGCGCGCGTAAGACGTTCTGGTCACACACGCAAGAGTACATGGATAACGCCGGCGGTGCTGTGATTTTCAAGCTCCATAACTCGGAAAGTACTCAATGAAACGTAACTTTCTTATAGTGTTTTAGAAAGCTCTCGGGATAAGCTACAAGAATATGTAATAAAAAATAGGGGTTCCATTAAAAAAAAACAATAATGACCTTGATCTGATTTTGACAAGATCAAGTCCACATTTCTATTATGTGTCCCCCTTCAAGCAACTTTCGTTCGAAAAATTTTTGAATAAAGTCATTAATTTGAGAGATAATCGACCAATCACTTAAAATGTATAACTATTCACCCCGAATGTATTATTACTAGCCCCAGCTGCGTATTTAATTTGTGTACTTGCACCGAATACTGCGCGGCCATTAATGACCGAGTCCGATTCGGGCCCAAACGCCGATCCAAAGCGCGCCGAAGCTGCGCAGCGACGCCGCCGTTGCTGCTATCGCCGAACGTTCGGGAAAGGAGCCCGGCTACGAACGCTGGCCGCCAATTCGCGGCAGTCGACGATCAAACAGCGGATATAAAAGCGGATTGATCTGCACGACCGCCAATCCTAGAATTCGACTTCTAGTGATTCGTCCGCACTTCATCGAAAACCACTGAGATCGAGCGTTCTCTGTCGTTTTCTGTCGAGGGTATTCGACTTCCTGACATTTCCGAATACCGGGAACAAGCGTTCTCGTTCTCTGTCGAGCATACTCGACTTCTTCCCACTGCAAATCCCGCATCGCAAATACGCGTTCCTTATCGAGCGTCCGTAACTCTCGCGAACATCCTTCAAAAGCCGATATCCGTTTGAACGGCCACCGTCAGGCCCGCGCAGCATACAATCAGACACGCGCCAATTAGAACTCATGCGGACGAGTCCCCGAGACGCGCCAACCGCGCATCAGCGAGACCGCGGCCTATCCCGCGACCGGCCCGTGGTTCGCTACGTCACATGACCAATCATGTACCGCGCAACCGTCGATATCATGCCGCACGCATCTCCTGCGAGAGATTGTACCGAAACATGCTAAACTAGAAATAAAAAATTCTCCAATTACCTTGTAAATAATACACAACCGCACACGCACATTCTATATCTATATATATTCACATCTTACACTATACATTGTATATATTCATATCTCACACTATACTATTTGTTGTATTGGGTGTACAAATAAGTTTTGAGGGATTTACAAAAGATAGCGTAAGTAGCATTAAATCACATCGGATTATCTTGTAACTATATTCATATTAAACGTCATCATTTCCCTCTAAAAATCAGTAGGTGTCATTTCGTTGAAGCGTAAACAACATACTTTATTTGTGCTCTAACCATGTCAACCTTTGTACCAACAAAACACAATTTGCGGGAAGCGCTGCTTTTTTGTTTTCATTTGANATATCCTACCCCACCCGCCGTATTCACCAGATATTGCTCCTTCCGACTACCATTTGTTCCGGTCGATAACTCATGGCCTGGCCGAGCAGCACTTCACTTCTTACGAAGAAGCCAAAAATTTGGTCGATTCTTGGATCGCTACAAAAGACCAGGAATTTTTTCAACGCGGAATCCGTATGCTGCCTGAAAGATGGGGAAAAATCGTAGCTAACGATGGACAATACTTTGAATAAAATATATTTTACCAATTTCTCAAAATAAAGCTTCAAAGTTACAAAAAAATCCCTCAAAACTTACTTGTACCCCCAATATATATCTAGATCCTAATAAACCAACTGTTAGTATAACTGAAAAGACCGTCTGAATCTTTACTCTCCCAAACCCGGCAACCGACGAGCCGATTCGGCAATCCTGCCTGCTCCGTCCGCGACATGAAAGCCGAACCGTTACAAATAAAACACCCTGTATATAAATAAAAAACCGGTTGAATGCATTGGTTTTGTAGTTTTGTCTGCCAGATTACAAAACAATTTGATGCCTGCTGAACACAGCGTAATTTTCAGAAAACTGAAATTAGTTTTGCAAGTGTCTGAAAAAAGTGATCACAATGGTGTCCGAAAATCAGAAGTTAAGAGTTCTTATCTGAGTTGAATGGAAAAAAAAGATCAAAACTGGCTAAACTGTGAAAAACATCAACGTCGTCTTCAGCAAAGATCTGACTAAGTAAAGAACAGTTCGATATCGGTGCTTCAACAACGGTGAAAACTGTGAAGATGAGAATTTAGATTGAGATTGAGCATCAAATTAATATGCTAATCGATGAACAATCAATTTTGTTGTGTCTTTGGCTATGAGGCACGAGATTATCGGAATCTAGCCGGATTAGGGGTAGGGACCCATAGATCACGAGGGGACCACTCCACTTATTGTTTGACTTTAATAATTTTATTAATAAAGATACATAATGATTTCAATAATCGTCGTGTGATTATTTTCGCTTCGCTTGACTCGATCTCACTCGCACTTCACTGGCACTGACCTACGTGTAACGACGTCTCGGATTCCGGAGATAACGTATGGTCATTCGCATGCTCGTGTACTTGCGTAAAATTCGGCGACGGCCTTACGTGACGCGTGTATTTCTTATTTAGGACTGCCCGCCTAACTTTGGCGGTTCATCTTTTTAAACTTTGTATTTTGGATTATTAATCGGCCCGAGCGGTCATTGTCCCGGTACTGATCAAGGAAATCGAAGGTCTATTGCGAAAGTATTAGTTCGAAGTCCGGGTCGAAGCAAAGACTTTATAATTGAAGTTCTAGCTTGCACTCCCGCGATGTTCGCGCTTTTTCGCAATCGCCTTCGTAAGTAAATCGTATTTCGACTTTACGAAATCTTCCGCTTTCGCAACAGTCTTCGCGCGGTCGCTATTTCTTGCTGCATCGACATTTCGCGCGGTTGCTTTGCGATCCATTTACTTTAATATTTAATATTTAATACTTATCATATATAGCCTTTCGGGCTATAACAATTTCTACACTTGAGTTTGTTGTGTGAATTCTTTTTTGTTATGAACATTTGAATTGCGCGCACAAAACGCATAAGGATTTTCTGTTTTACCTGATATAAATATGTATATTGTATATGTATATCTTAATACTTTTTTACATTAGAAAAATTAAATTATACAAAAAAATCATTTACTATCATTTTAAAAACATTGATAATATTAACATTTTATAAAAAACTAGATATTACAGATGCGCGTTATTTAGTTTTTTATTTTTTTATTTTTTACTAATAATTGCATAGACGCTTGAATACTTAAATGCAATTAATATTACATTATTATCATTATACTATTAATCCTTCAATATACAACTGTTAAAATATGCGATAAGCTGCTCACAAAGTAAGCACAGCGAGAAAACTAATTGCGAAAAAGCAAAAATAATAAAGATATAATTCGATATGTGAGTATTGATTCTATGCCTAAATGAATATATGTTATAAAAATAAACTGTATACTTTTTCTTCTTTATAATTTTTTCTCTTTCTATTTTTATGGTATTTATACTTAAAAAATGAGAAATGTATTTGAAATAATTGAGGTAATATATTAGAATGATCTACTCAACAGCTTACTTGTGCTAAATAAATTGTAGTTACCTCAAGTTCTATTCGAAGAGCTTCGTCAAATCCCATTGCCGCAAATTTGGACGTGCAATAGTCCACCAATTTCGGAATTCCGCATTGACCAGCCAAACTGGCGACGCTCACAATGTGCCCTTTATTGCTCTCCAACATCGTTGGAAGAAAAGCCTTTACAGTCTAAAAAAAGTTATGGTAAAATATTTATTAGTTCTATTATCCAGTCATTGATATTATTACTTCTGATATATCATTTCATAATTTGCAAAAATTAGTATAAAAAATTATTAATATCATATAAAATGAAAAATATACATTTTATAGAAATATAAAATAATTTTGCAAAGAATTTGTATTTAATAATAGATACAAGTATATGTATGCATGCGCACAGTAATCTTATACAGGATGTTCCATTTTAAACAACGAATTGAGAATTCTCAAAAACAAAGGTTTTCAAAGTGTTTCAAATGAAAGTTGTACGGTTTGAGGAGAAACAAATAATAATAAATTCAATTTTCGAAAAAATTGATTTTTGAAAGTAACATGTGGAAGTAACATAGGATACCCTATACATTTGTAGAATAAAAAAATTTTGATATATAATATCAAATAATTTTTTAAAATATAATATACAAGATGTCGAGTAATAATCGCATCATTTCCGGGCAGGTAGAGTGGACTAAGCTGAGAGGAAAAGTTCTGTATTATTTTGCAATATTTAATTAATGAGAAATTAATTAAAGATCGTCGAATGTGCGCATATCCGCCCGGCCTACCGCAAAATGCAAATGTACGGTGAAATATTACTACTCGGACTGGATGTCATAGACACTAAGCGCGCAAAAAATTGTTTTCTACAATTGGAAATCCAGTGAAAGTCCAGGCTCGACCGCTGAATGGTTGTATCTCGCCGGAGTATTTTGCAGTAGGCCGTGCAGATTCAACGATTTTTAGTAATTATTTTTTCTTGCATTTCAGTTTGATCTTGGGTGATGTTATCAAGGTTAAGTCAAAGTTACATTGATTTTTTTAAATGACACACTCTATTTTTGATTACAGAATCTAATAGCTGTTATCAAGAGCTTTTCAAAACACTATAATTAAATTATCTTTCATAAAGTACTTTTCGAGTTATGAGACTTGAAAGTTACAGTATCACTGGCATTTCCCCGTGCTTAGCATTACCTAAGATGAACGATATGGACGTGGTGGGGTGCTTGATTTATGTGAGTCCCCTTGCCTCTCACATGTATGTACGTGTGTGCACGTGTGCTTAAGATTTAATTTAAAACAGATAGCATGAAATATTGCCCGCGTAGTAGTTGAAAAATCGAAAATTTAATCCCTAGGAAATACATTATGTGCAAGATTCGATAATAATAATTATATCAGACATTCAAATTACCTTCCTTCCATCGCTTGACAGTGTGCTAACCTTAACTGAAAAGAACTTCTAACATTTCTCAACATATCAACAGTTATTAAACTCATTTCGTCAGTTATTTCTCTGCTTCAATTCTTTTTTTTTCACAAGTTTTGTTTTATAAACACATTCTTTGAAGAGGTAATGCCACTCTAGAATTTTCAAAAAATCGAAAAAATTTTTTTAGCTTAAATTCTGCCTAAAGGTCTTAAGAATAAGAATTTGATGAGTTTTATGGAGGCAAAAATTTTTTAAATGCTTATTCTAATTAATGTAGCTGCGCGTAGATATATGAATAAAATTTTAATGTGTAAAATCTAATTTTTAAAACCATCCACGCACTGAGTAATGCTAATGTCAGTGGTGCTGTAACCTTCAAGCTCATAACTCGAAAAGTATTTTATGAAAAATAACTTAATTGTAATGTTTTGAATGCTTTTGATACCAGTTATTAGATTCTGTAATCAAAAATAGGGTGTACCATTTAAAAAAATCAATGACTTTGACTTGACCTTGGTGACATTACCCAAGATCAAACTGATTAGTGAATAGATCGTTTAAAACCCTACAATTTTTGTAGGTTTCTTTCGAAAATGTTTAGTTTTCGAAATATTTCACCGGTCTAAGACTTTTTATCCTCATCTATATATACATATATACAAGGTGTCCGGTTTTAAATGTTGCACCACAATATTTCTTCAGCGAAGCATTTTCAGAAAAAATATTTCAAACGAAAGTTGTTTGGATCGAAGGAGGACATAAGAAAGTACCACTGATTTGACTTTGAATGGCATTGTTAAGAGCAAGGTCACTTTGAAGTTTTTAAATAAAACGCTCAATTTTTCAGTATATATTCTTTACCTCGTGAGTTTTTCAAAATTATAATAAAGTATTTTTTTATTAAGTACTTTTCGAATTATAAGGCTTGAAAGTTATAACACCGCCGGCATTAGCATTACCCAAGGTGTACTACATGGAGGCTGCCCCGTCGGATTTACCTCTTTTGTGTGTGTGTGTGTGTGTGTGTGCGCGCGCGCGCGCGCATGCGCGTGTGTGTGTGCCAGCCAATAGCAAGATCGATGGATCCTTCTGGAATCAAAATCAATGTTCAAAATATCCATCATTATTCCGTAAACATAATGGAAGTTTACTTTCAAAGTTTTCTTATAATACTGATCTCAGTCCCGGTGGAAATTACGATTTGGCACTATATGGGCTAGTTTTCCACGAGTTAATGCGGGAGTTATGATAGAAAGTTAGCCTGGAGCTATACTGGGCAGTAACGTCAAAAATGGCCAGCCCCAATACTGAAAAATTATCTAGGCCCTGGTTCGCGATGTGATGTAGCCCCAGTAATGGAAAATTTTTTAGGCCCTGCCTTGCGGGACAGTGTTGCTTCAAGATATTAAATTTGTTTAGCCGTTATCTAGGAAGAGATGGGGTAGTTAGATTTAAAATAAATGAATAAATATCAAG
>JANQDE010000078.1:147928-159664 GCA_037157785.1 Cephalotes varians
GTGTGTGTGTGTGTGTGTGTGTGTGTGTGTGTGTGTGTGTGTGTGTGTGTGTGTACAAATTTATTGTTAATTATATGTTATATGTGTTAATAATTTTATGTGTTATATTTATAAAATTTGCAATAAAGTGAAACAACATCATACATCATATTGTATAACACTATACACACGCTCAATTACCCATGAATTTCTCACCGCCTCTTCCTTTCGCTCGTACCGAACCGCGCCTTGTGCCTCTTTCGAGACAGAGCAGCTGGCTGTTTGCGCCACCGACGTCCGCCGATTTTTCACGAATTGGAAAATACGCGAGATCACGCTATTGTGACAAGAGCGGTACGCTCTCTCGTACCTGGCGCCCATCTATCGAGTTATTAATTTTGCAGCAATTTAATTCGGCGCTCCCGTTAACGTTTGACGGTCTAGAAATGCGGGAATAAATCGGAGATGTTCAGTGAAGGTTGCCCGTGCTCGTGAGTATGGTCGCAAATTTTGATAGAAATACTCTAAATGATGTCAAATAAATGCTCTTAAAAGTCCATTTTACTTTGTGACTCAAAAAAAGACATTTTTTGGGAATTTTTTTCGGAAAAAATTATTTACTTCAAGATATTTACTTCATTGCTTTTACAATGTATTTATTATATTTTTGTCTATAATTAAGAATTTTTTCATGTTGATTTGTCAAGGTGTTTGTGAAATGTGCCGGCGAAAAAGCCTCTGCCACGAAGAGCCAAAACGAAAGACCTCCAGATAATAGTAGTCATCTAGAATAGTTCCACTTAAGCTTTTCTTGTTCAAAAAAAGTCCCTACTGAGGTAAATTAGGATAATTAGTTTAAATTAAAATTAACAAAATGGCGATTATTTAAAAAAAGTGGGTTTTTTTAATCTAAAATTTTGGTTTTATTTTTGCATAAAAAAACTATCATAGATATCGTTATGATTTTTCTACACAGTAGAAAAAAATATTATTTTACAATTGTACAAAGTTTGAGAGTAATAAGTTCAATAGGTTTTGCTCTACCTCTTCCATTAGATCGAAAAATGTTTCTTAAAAAAAGGTTTTTTAAAAATATCTTTAATGTTTCATAACGTTTTTATTTCTTGGAGTTCCCCTTTAGGACTTTAACACAATATTCTACATACTTGGGGCTATCAAATTATGCAACAAAATTTTTTTATTTTTTGAACCCAACGATAGATTTTCACTGATAAAAAAATTTAATATAAAAAATGTTAAAATAAATATTCCACGCATAGCAAAGTTCACCCCACTTCCTTTGCTTACAGTTCGAAACAAGGTCTATAATTGTACTACTCCACATGGGTTTCGAAATTCCCACGCGTAGCAAGGAATTACTTACATTTTTAAATTAATAACTTTTTGATAAACAACTAATGACTAAAACCTTTTTAACGTTCAGGATCATTACCTCGATAACATATATCAAGGTCAAGGCCTTGGAAGTGTGTTGGAGTCCTCTCATTTTCATTTTTATATTGATACGATCTTTATACATATATACATTGCGATATTAAATGTTTTTATCGGTGGAAATCTATTTAAAAATATTCATTTGATATTTAGAGCATTTCTGCCAAAATACATGACATTCGGGTCGTTTTTTATTTTAAAATTATGTGTACATACCACATCAATCTGAGTTGATTGATATGATATTTTCGATTTTATTCTAATTAGCAACGTGCAAACGTATCATCACGAAATAGGAAATATTAGGTGTTCCGATTAGTTTTGAGGGATTTTTGCAAAAAATACATTTATTTTAAAGAGATGTTAAATTATATTTTATTCAAAATATTTTCTATCATTGGCTATAACTTTTTCCTCACTTTTCTGACAATAATGTATTTTGTGATAAAAAACATGTTCGTCTTTCGAAGCAATCCATTCTGTACTAAACCCTCAAAACTAATCGAAACACTTAATATCGATCAAATCCTGATATCGTCCATACGTTATCGCGTTATTAATTACGTCGCTATCACATTTGCACATCATTGTGGAATGGAATTGCAAATATCGCTATAATTTTTTTGATGATTATTATCATTGAATTGCAGTTATTGAATAATAATAAAATAAAATGAAGTTAATTTAATAGATAATAATAATAAAGATTTTCTAATTATAATAATACAACCGTTCTTGGATTTATTGAGTCGATCATATTGCAAATCACAAAATATTAACAAGAAAAAATTACAATCAATATTTTTATTAGAATTTATCTGAAAAATCAGAAGATTATTGGCGCAATTTAGAATAAGTTTAACTCGTATTTTTCTTCAAATATTGCATCCATATGCATATTCAAGAAATTTTAAATATGATTAATAATTACTTTGTAATGCTAATTATTTTCAATCAAAGAAATCTATGAATATTAATACATCGGCATAATAGTATAGCTATGCATAGGCATAATACTACATTATACTACATTACACAGCTACATCTAAAAGAGATACTTTGGATCAGTAGTCGCGATTCTTATTATTACCTCTTTGCATTACTTAACTCAACATAAGTGATGTACATATTTTTCAAAAAATATGCATATTTCAATAGACTAAATGATTTAATCATAAAGAATTAAAAAGATAATAGTACAAAATAAAACTAATTAAAATAAAAGAATTTTTTATGTAAAAAAACTTGATGCTAGACCGAATAAGGAAAACAATGAAAAGAATTTAAAGAAGAACAAAACGGTACAACAATGCTAATTTAAAAAAAAAATTTATTTTAATTAAATAATTTCATAATAATAAATTAATAGATCGTTATATAAATACATCAAACAATTAAGGAAAAAGCCAAGACTATGACTGGATCTTAGTTAGTAGATAATCTCTCTAGTTTCATTCAATAACATTACTATATATTTTTAAATACATCATTCCAGTTCTTTTTAAACTAAGCGCTGATTACAGTCGTATTCACAACACAAAATAAATTAAAAAAATGATCTCAACAAATTATATAATTGATCTTTAGTTTGACAATAATAACGTTGATAACAAGTTAAAAATTTATAAATAACTTATTGCGAAAAAATGGTTTTATTTTGTACTGTTATCTCTTTAACACATTGGCTATCACGTCAAGTTGGAAAAATCCATGCTATGGCCCATGCTTTTTTGTAATAATATGTTGCACATATTCACATGTACATATATNTATATATATATATATATATATATATATATATATATATATATACTCATATTAAGTAATTAACAACAATTGATAATAAACTTGTGCACATATATGGGTGATTAACAATGTCATATGTGATGCGAGGTAGCGAATTTTTTGTGATTGTGTTAATTTTTTGTGATTAAATTTTTTATTTTATTAAAATAAGCATTTCTTTAAAAATACATATCATTTGAGTTGAGTTAGATAATGTAATTTTGTAATATTGTTATTTTTTAAATAGAATTAAAATTGTTGTTACTTGAATCGGAAAACCCTTGAATGGGAATACAAAAGTATCACTTGTGAATGTTATTTTTTTTTTTAATTAAAGATACTACCATTTGAGATTTATTTATTATAAATAGTTGTTTTCTTTCTAATTAGTGCAACTTAAAAATTTCATATTTTTTTTAAACTTATCACTAGGACAACCAAAAATATGCTTTTAAAAATCTGTTAAGTATTTAAAATATGCTCCATAAAGTTGAAAAAAATACTCTTAAAAAACAGAAAAATATGCTCTCAAAAAATTACCTTTTTTTTAAAAATTTTCAGATATTGCCTAAATCATTTATAATGGCGAAGTAGAATAAACTTAATAAAATTAAAGATTGTTTGTATTTTTGTTTTTATATTTATTAATTAGTCCTATTGCATTTTTAAAAAATAAAAAAGATTAAATATTCGAGGGGAATAAGGGATTGAGATGCTTATTAGCATCGTTGTTATTAAATTGATTATCAAWTTAATAGTGTGATTTACTATCCTTGTTCATCTTAAGACTGTGTTTTAAGACCGAAAATTTATTCGGCGCGCAGTTGAACTTGAGATATGTATACAAATTCACATAAGAAAATTTCAGCACGAAGACCTAGCTTTGACCGTTTGGCGCTTTAGTTAATTAATGTTGTGTTTTCACATATCGGTCATGAGTCTATATTTATTTAAAAAAGATTAATTTAACTAAAAAAACATACATATTTAATATTAATAAGCCAAAATTTAATTCTTCTAATTTATTTTGATTACAGTAAATTAACATTTCACTTAAGTTTTCAAATAAAAAGCTTTACCTATGTGTTTGATTGTAAAATATTTGTATACATTGAAAAACTTCGTTTGATAACAGAAGTTATAGGTGCGAATTAAAATGCCAATGTTTCTTGAATGCTGTAATTGTTTACTTTTACATTATTAAGATCTTACAGTCAAGCTGAAAGTGCCTTCAAAATAGCAGAATCACTATTTTTCGCAATAATGTTGGCAACTTTTTTCTTGATAATATTCGCTGGCTTGTCATTTACATCATTAACTGTTTTTATAACAACTTACTTGTATTACAACTTTATTCTGCACAGTAAGTGGTAGACCAGAGTTTTTTCGAGTTTTTTTAGGGATGCTTCAAGAAATTCATAATTTGATGTAATAAAAATCAAACCTTATTATATTGTCACATAGTAGACTTTTTGAAATTTTGATCGAGGCAGCCTCTTCATCATCCAATCGTGCATCAAAAATTCGCACAATTTTCTTAAAATTGATCGCGTAATAATTTATGGCGTTAAGCCGTGTTCTCCATCGTGATTACCGATTGCGGAGAAAGTGCGAGACCAGGTAAGTCTTTGAAAATCTCCTCAAGGGAACTTTTCAATGCTTATTTTGCCTTAGAGAAAAGTTGATCAACATTATCAACATTAATATGAATGCATTTATTCGCATATTCGGTGAAGACCATTTACGAGATAAGTCAAATGTGTTATTTTTGGATAAAATGTCTGTAAAGCCTGAATCGCTTTCACCATATATGGCGCAACATCTGATATAAAGAGCAAAATCGAGTCTTTATCAAAGTTTTCGCCCAAGATCTTAATGAAATCATCAAAAAGCCGTTCAATGGTGCTGTGATTTACTTTATCCAAGATTGCAGTATTTAACAAATATTTTCGTTTAACGTTCAACTCTTCCAAAAATACCAATAATGATATTTGCTACATATCTGCTAGTTGCGTTCATAATCTCATCAATATCTATACAAAATGATTTTTGACATAGCTTTTGATGTTGTCGACGTTCGTAAAGGTCTTTTACGCTATTCGTGCGAAAAGTAGTCTCCGATGACTCCTTATGTTACGTATACTTTTCCAGGAAAGACATAAACTTTGATTTCGCTTTCATTTTATATAACGGTATATCCGCAGAAATATGAACATCATATAAATCTTTTGCAAATTGAGTATTGTTCGTCTTAGATGTGAAAGATTCCCCAAAGAGTCGCTGTTATCGTACTTTTGGTTCGCATTCTTGTTAATAAGCTCAATATGTTTTCTATTTATTAAGTATTGTTTTACTGTAAATATTTTCTCAGTTGATACAGATTTATTGCATATTTTGCAGAAAAAAACTGTGCCATCAGTCTTGAACGATGGAAATTCACGAACATATTGCCACAAATTGTTTAATGTCTTTGCTTTTAGCATGATCTATAAATAATTTGAAAATTGAATACGATTTACAATTTTAATTGAATTTTAGCACTTTTATATGTGAATTTTAAACAAGCAATTAAAACGTAGCGCGTGTTTTCATCACATCGAACACTTCTATTCAGTGCCCGGGCCAAAGTTTGGAGATGGTCGGGTTTTTTCGCTCATGCGCAGTGGATTCAACATCAGTAAAGTATTAACTTCCAGGAAACAAAGGTATTAATGGATATCCTTGTTAATCTGTCTTAAATATTTCAAAATTTAAGAAATCAATTAGAAATATAAAGTATAAAATAAAATACACACACACACACACACACATACACACACACGCGCGCGCGCGCGCGCGCGCGCGTGTGTATGTATGTATGTATTAAAAGCCATGGCACATAAAAGACTTAAATAAGACATAAGCAGTAAGCAAATCAACAGTTTAGATTTGCTACCGTTTACATTTTGTCTTAAATTCTTGACTGTGATTGATTAATTCGTTTACTGTTTAAATTTTTTTGTATGTCATGGCCTTAAAATAATCAAGTTATCTTTAACTTGACTTATCTTTAACTTATCTTCGTAGAATCGCAAAGGGCACCAAGACTTTGGCGCCTATAATCTATAATGAAGCAACGCTACTGTTTCCGCGCAATCGCTGTCGCGCATGCGTGAAAACCTCGACCCATATTCGAACACTGGCTCGCTCGGGATTTTCCCCCTCCACGCATACAGAGCCGTGCCGAGCATTGTGACGCTGAATGCAGAAACAATTGAAAGAGATAACTAGTTTTCTATTATTAGCATATAAAAAAAATATAGCCGTCTCTCGATGCGTACCAGTGCGCACCGTTTGAGAATTACTGATCTAGTCAATTCCTTTATCGAAATAAAAAGTTTGTTACAGTATATTTTTATTTCAATTATCCTGTTTATTATCATCAGGGAAAACTAATCGTGAATCAGGAAACGATATAAAATGTAAAAAATAGATAAAATATATAAATATTGTGCATATACGGATGAAATATGTAAAAATATGCATTTATGAGTGAAATATGTAAAAATATATGTAATGTAATGTAAATATATGTATGGGGGTTAAAATGCAGTTTCTTCTGAAACATTTATATCTAATTAATTTTTTTATTGGTCAATTAAAGAAAAAATATGCTCTAGCTTATTTTGGTTGCCCTTCTTATCATTTCAGTTAAACAACGCAATTTTGTACTATCTTTTAAAGATAATTAAAATTACTGTCACTTGGATTGGAATAGAAAGAGTTTGGTTCAATTATTTTTTCTTCGCATACTTAGCGCCTTTTTTTACATTTTTAAAAAATGTAATTTTGTAATGACATGAATATAACGTATTTGAAATAACTCATAAATAATTTTAATAACTTTGATTTAAAAACGTTACAGTTGAAAATTTAAATATATATATACAGGATGGGAAATCTGGATACAGTCGAATATTCCATAAACAATACAAAAGAAAGTTTCAAACAAAAATTGTAAAGTTTAGAAAGATGCATTGAACGATAATATTCATTTGATGTTTAGTGTTATCAAGGTCAATTTAATTTTTTAACAATAATCAATTAATCTTAGAAGGGCTAATAAGAGCAATGCCGCAGTTAACAGAGCGTAATCAATTAACCGGTTTGGAATATGTTAGGACTGTAACGATATTAACAACCTAGACAGCACAAAAAACTAAAAGATAACTAAAAGTTGTCCTTTTTAAGTTCTTTGACAAAGTGAAAAGATGTCTAAAAATGACAAAAAAAAAAGATATTTTTTTAAAGTTGTGTTTTCAACAAAACGAAAAGATGTCTGTAAGATGTAAAAAAGACATCTTTTTATCTTTCTATGGTTGTTTTTTCGGCAAAACAAAAAGTCAACTAGATATCTTTCCGTTTTACCGAAAAGATAGCATAAAAAAGATAAAGTCGCTGATCCGAGAACAGTATGCGGCACCGCCACTAGATGGATCCGATATATAGTTACATTTCTCGTAAATAAAAACTATACAGGATAAAATAAGTTGCAACATTATAGGATCTTCCATGTGATAACGAAATGATTTTTTTAATGGTGAAGTCCCCAAAATGGAATACTCCGTGACGAAAATAAATGTATTTTGACAGTACGATTTCTTAATTAGTTTTGAAAATTAATTTAGAGGTCTGATATTCTTGAAAATTATATATGCTAAAACATAATCTAATTTTACACAACATAATTAAGACGACGAAAAGATGTCCAAAATTAGTCATCTTTTAGTCATCATATGAATGAGGTTATAAGATAATTAGCAGTGGGACATTTGTCATCTATTAGTCATTTTTTCGTCGATTATATTCTCTCACTAAAAAACATCTTTATAATAATTTAGACATCTTTTAGTCGTCTTTTAGAAGACTTGGTGTTGTCTGGGTTACTTTTGTTGATATGTTGTTGTGAAGATTTAGAAACTAGTATTGTAATCATTTAATAACTTATACAAAGATCAATGAAAATATTATCTTATATATGTAACTCACAATATCACGTATACTTGTCATAATTTTTTTATTTAACATAAAATGAAGGAGAGGCTTGGTCTAGTTGTTATAAAGAATAAGTTGTTGTGTTTGTTTTTTTAGTTGCCAAAGAAGGCAATACATTTTCGTATGAACGTTGCAGATAATCATTGACATTTTATTATTCCACTTGATTTGATTGCCATGATATTGAACTACAGAACTATAAAAAATATTCTACTTATGTGATTTTCATTATTGGAAGTAAAATATTTAATTACGTGAGTTTAATCTTATTAAATAAAATTTTTTGAATTAATATATATATTGGTTTTCGATCTGTACTTTCTCGAAAATGGCAAGTTACACTTCGAGGTTCTTACTTCTTACAATCTAACAATTTTCTCCGATTTTACAACATACATACCTGGAATTAATAAATTAATAATTTAGGCTAAAACTTTTTCTTTTTAATTGATTGATAGATAGATATTTAATAACTAATTCAAGAAAAAAATTGGTTAACATATTTTTAGTTTTGTATTTTAAGTTTTGTATCATTTTTTGCACGATATGCTAAATTATTCATAAAATTTTATTTCTATATACTATATATAGTTTGTCACAAATAACAAATATAAAATTTCGTGATTTTTTTCTATTTGACTCATCAAATTTTGATCAGCTATTCTATTAGAAAAATGTATTGTATTGTATAATACAATTTTTTCAATAATTTGAATATTAATAATTTATTATAAAAAAAATAGATGGTTTTGATAATGCAACTATTGTATTCTTTTACTATAAAAATGTATGTTATGTCTATGTAATTATATAAGTAAGACTAAATTAAAAAAGAAAACAGATAGAACAGAACATGACTTTAAACTAATTAGTATTCATATTTTTTCTGTATTCGTATTTTAAAGATATGTATATAAGCTAATCATTTTACAAATTACATTTTGAAAGCTATTGGAATAACATTAATATTTCATGCGCGTACGCAGTGACCTTGAAGATTAGAAACTCAATCAATTCGACCTTGCGTTTATGGCGAGTCCTTCAATTATCGGTTTTACTAACCATCAATACTTCCTGAACGATTTCGATTTCGGCCTTTGTTCCGTCATTATGTGAAAAGATTGTTTTTATTTCAAGCGAAATTATCAGTAATGTAACAACCCAGATAGCACAGAATCCCAAACATAAATCGTTTTGAAATTATGAAATATATTCTTCTTTTATTCCATTTTTGATCTAAAACAGTCCTAAATATTCCAAAAGATTTCGATTTTATGTCACCAATTCTGAGCTCTTTTTTAGATACAAAATGAAATCTTTTTATAATATATAATAATTCGCAATAAAATCGAAATAACTTTTAGATATCCCAGTAAACGCAAATATATGTATCTTTCAGGAATATTATAGGTCCCTTTTTTAATTAATGTTTACAAAACTAAACAAATGTACTGTCAAAACACTTTTATTTTTATTTTAAAACCCAATTTTGGAAACTTCCAAATCCTTTCCATCTTTTCATCATTTCATTAAAACATACAGTTGAGAAGTCTCATAATGCTGCGCTTTTTATTTTATCTTATAATAGTTTTTTACTTATGAGAGCCGCATCTCCCTGATGAAAATAAAAATTGGAACGTAACTCGAACGTGTAAGAAGAGTGACAGAAGCATAAACGAAGCTTCTAAGAAGCGAAAATTGGAACAACGAAACGTAAAAGAGGCGTTTTTTACGTTTCATTGTTCCAATTTTCGCTTCTTAGAAGTTTCGTTTACGCTTCTGTCACTCTTCTTACATGTTGGACTTACGTTCCAATTTTTATTTTCATCAGAGCAGTAGTGTCGCGTATTACTCGCGATTCATTTCGAACTCCTCACAGAGAAAGAATTTTTTTAAAACAATTTCGATTTCGCTATTAAGAAGTCAAAAACTATAGTTATGGAATTTAAATTTTTTAAATTATCGAGCGGCTCTGACGACACTTGCAGAATGCCGCGGGCTCTGCCTTGAAATACGTCCGAACGGCCCCGCGGTTCCCCGCCCATTACCTGGTTTTAACGTATTTTCTTTCACGACCGGATTCCTGGACAACCGAAGCCGCGAGTCATTCGTTGTTTCCAATGGGCTCGAAAAAGAAATTTTTTCGAATTCATAATCTGTGATCATCTGTGTTATTTGGGAATGGAATCTTTTACACGCTTCAATCATTTGTCAAAATATGACATATGAAATACATATATTTTATCAATTTTTTTATATTCTTAAAGTTTTGATTTCATCTTATATTTTGAGAAGCAAGGAAGGAGATTGTTGTGATGAAAAGAAAATTTTAATGTTGCAATGTTGTGTAGCATTTTATACAAGTGCATTATTTTAAATCTATACTACAGAAATTTGAAATTTTTACATAATTTTCATTTTACATAGAATATGAATCTTGAACGTAGTATATTGATTAAGTCAAATATTTACGTGTCAGCCTTTTTAATATAAAACTAATAATAAATAGAATATTCAGTTTTGAAGTATACTAATATAATATTAATATAAGACTGTTTAATAAATAGAATATATAATTGAAAAGTTTTATAATATAATATTAATATAAGGCTGTTTAATATAATACTAATAATAAATAGAATATTCACTTTTTAATAAATAGAAGTTGAAAACATAAGAATTACAAACTTTTTGGAAACAAAACTTTTAAATATCTTTTATAAATTTAACAAACTCATGAGATTAAGCAAATATTTTAAAAATGGCAAAAAATTATTTAGAAGCTTATTGTTTTAAAAATATTTTTGTTTTGTTGTTATACTTTTTTGATATAATATACAAGTTATGTTGGATTTTGCATTTTTGCTTCATTCATCCTCCTTCCATCTATTTAACATTTTATTTATTAATGCACGCAAACTTTATATTATTCTTTAAAAAATAAAGTTTTTATGTGTTAAAAAATAAAAAGTTAAATAAATGGAAGATGCTATTAATTCATTTGCTTTTAATTTATATGAAAAGATGTGTGAATAAATGCTGCACTTTTGTCATATTTTTGAAAATTGCCAAACACAATCAAAATATATAAAAGTAAAACGTAAATATATTCATTCTATAATATCGTATGCTAATTTTATCTATCATTAAAAAATATATGCGTGATATTTAACATAAAAAGATTATACAGGGTGAGTCATTTGAATCTATCACCTCCAATAACTCGTTTAGGTGGCCAGGTATCGAAAAAAGTTTCATATAAAAGTTGTATGATTTCGAGGGGGAACCAAAATGGYGTACCTTTCAACTTTTGGTTTTGACCGGAAGTGGGTTACTTCAACCGGAAGTGGTTTTTTAAAATGGAAACCCCCCTTTTTGACACCGGAAAATGAAAGAGCGAAAAATTTTACATTCAGATATGACCTTGGCTGTTTTAAAAATTTCAAGATGACGGACAAAAGTTTTAGTCAACCGATTTTCACC
>JANQDE010000078.1:159754-187721 GCA_037157785.1 Cephalotes varians
TTTTAAAACAGCCAAGGTCATATCTGAACGTAAAATTTTCCGCTCTTTCATTTTCCGGTGTCAAAAAGGGGAGTTTCCATTTTAAAAAACCACTTCCGGTTGAAGTAACCCACTTCCGGTCAAAACCAAAAGTTGAAAGGTACACCATTTTGGTTCCCCCTCGAAATCATACAACTTTTATATGAAACTTTTTTCGATACCTGGCCACCTAAACGAGTTATTGGAGGTGATAGATTCAAATGACTCACCCTGTATATAAGAAGTTTAGAAAGATTAATACTCAAGCTGAATTAATAATACAGGCAGTATTAATGACGTGTGTTAACAAATAAAGAACAATCATGATGTTCTTTTTGCGGCTTAATCCATTTTTAGACCACTGTGTATTAATATCGAAGATGTTATTGTCTTGTCTAATTTGAATAATTTATGCAATTTTTAATAAGAAAATTGTACCAAAAATTGTAATATTATAAACTATAATAGTATAAATTTTAAACTTGTAGATGGATAATCGTTTCCAATTAGAATTATGTTTATAAAATATTTTCGACTTAAATTTCATCAAAAACATACTTCTTTAGTTTGTGCAGTATATTATGAAACATCCTGTATATGGATATTATGATAATTACATGTGTACAAAATGATCAGCAATCGCTTATTGAAATGTTCCCGAAAATAAAAATAGAAGAAAAAGTACAAAATTTGAATGATTTAATATTAATTTCAAATAATATCGAGTGCAAATATTAAGGATCTTCAAGCATTATCTTCTACTTTTTATTTTGTGATGCAACCATAGTTATATTCTAAAATTCACTTCCAGCGCTGAAAATGTATGCGTTACGCGCATTATAAACTTTTAGCGTTAACAATTGAATTTTGAAACACTGCTATTTCAAAGTTCAAAAGACTAGTCTTGTATAAAAAGATTAGCCTTTTCTTACATTTTTTACATAAACTATTTCTAGAAATTAATTTATGTTAAAAAATTAAGTGGTTTAAAGAACAGATGTAATTGTGCGCGCGCGTGTATGTTTATATTTTATATATATATATATATATATGTATTACAGGCTGTAATTAGAATAAGGAGACTTCAGAGACAAGTTCTTCATACTAAACATGAAAAAAAGTTCTTATGAACGTATATCCGTAAACTCACTGTTTCTAAAATACAGTTCAAAATGCATTTATTAATGCATTCATGATCTCCGATCTCAATCCCTTAAGTTTTTATTTGTAGGGATACTTCGAGTCCTTAATTTAATTAAATCGACAACGAATATATGCTACACGACGTATTTTTGCTCCTTAAACTGAAACAACTATTTTAAAATCTGTGAAAGAATATAGAACAGTCCATGATCTGACATGTTCATGTGTGTATTGAATCAAATGGGAGACACTTTAAACGTTTAATTATGTTTTTAAGATTTTCACGGATATTCTCTTTAAAAATGCTTTATGGTTTCCGGGTTGTCTCCGTGTCTTGATCCATTGTTTAATACCAACGTTTCGTGAACATTGCAGTTCACTTCATCAGGGCGAGAAGCAATCTGATACTAAGATGCTCCTCTTCCCTATATATATTCGCTATTTATTGGGAAAGGGAAGGAGGAGAGGGGCAGGATATAGGGGAAAGAGAGAGAAGGGAGAGTCGTTAGAACTATGATAGTAGTGATTATTTTTTTAAGGTTGACCAGTCGGTCAATTTTTGATAACCGGGAGAATGGACTTCTATTTTACTTATATTGTAGCCGTTACCTCTGTTTAGATCATCGAGGTGTTTCTGTATTTCTAGCCTCCCTTTCTTGGGAAATATGATGTAATAGTGGCTATTGTCGTTTTGTCAAACAGTATTTGATGTCTCGATGTTATGTTCGGATAGAGTTGATTGTGTGATTTAGTCTACGTCGCGTTGATGTCCTTTCATACATATATTAATTATTCTTCCAGTTTTTTCAGTGTATATAAGGAGATTCAAACATAACTATAGTATCATCATGAGAATGGGCATCTTCAGTAAACATTATCAGCAACGAATTCAACCATCAGTGCTAAAGCAAATTATTTCAATTCAAAGCATCTTCGACTTAGGTAGATAAATTTAAACAGAGGCATCAAATTCGATAAAAAAATAACGAAATATGTCCCTTTTTAAAAAGAAATTGTGCTAAAGAAAACGTTATAGGCTGCAGTAAAATTTCGAAAAAATGATACGCTGTATCCACGATTTTTTTCTGATTTTATAATCAATACGGACTGTACTTTGACAATTGGAGAGAAAACTGTCATCATTGAAAGAACAGATATAACTAAAGTATTTCACACGTATGCAATATTCTTTGCCAATGGCTGGAAAATTGCTGCTTCGTGTTTTTCTGTGCTTTCAGAAACCAGTAGGAAAATTTGGTCCTGTTATGCAAAGGAGAGATATGGCAGAATTCTTGTTATATATAAAGGCTCGTGAGAGTTTAGATTTTTAAGTGTTAAAGTTTTTAAGTATAAATGTATAAAGTTGTTCAGTATAAATATTAATCATGCAATAGCGGAAGATATGGATGGATGTATAAGGTTAAGTTTAATTTATTATGAACCAAATCCCTTTTTTGGATATTATGTATACTAAAGGAAATAAATTTTATTCTGTTCTATAAAAGACATCTTAATGATATCTTGTGTCCATATTGATTTTGACTATAGTGCTGTCTGGGAAATTAAAATAGCGCATACAAAATTTTATTTTGCATCTTGTTGCAAATAATATATGAAATTTTATGATTTATTTTTTTTTTTAATGTTTCGATTTTGAACTCACCAGTCTCGTTTATATCCCAAACAATGACGATGGCGCCCAAATTGGCCAACCTAAGAGACAGAAGCCTTCCCAATCCTCCACCACCTCCTGTCACGAGGGCGATTTCACCATTTATGCTCTTCATTTTGTATCTCTTGGGAATACATGACCTGATGATGGCATCCAATATCGCGAAAATCGATAACAACACGAAACCAATCACTTCTCCAATTGATCGTATATATGTCATATTGACACTATACGCAAAGATCTTACGTATTGCCTCTCTTGCTTAAAATTGAATTGATAATTTTTGTTCGTCGAAGCTTTTTACACGGCTTCTCTGCAACTGGAACTATTGATCGCCTGTCATTTCTCGAATAGCAGAGTATCGTAGCTAGTTTTAAAACTTACAGAATGACGACCGATGATTACGTCGATAACTCGATGGTGCTATACTTTTGATCTAAAATATAAAAAAATATTTACAATATATTATTATTATGTTTACGAAAAAATATATGATAAACATATAATTTATATTAAATGTTTTCCTAAAGTGAATGTTTTTCTAAAGTTGAATGTTTTTTTAAAGTGAATATAAAAAGGCATGATTCCGCGTGCGCGAAAATCTGCGCGAGACTCGCAAGATTTTGAGAGAATGTCTAGAGCGGGCGGTTTGACAGACCGACAGAGAGAAAGGACAACTTCGGAGGAATCCCGACAGCGTGGAACCTGGCGAATTGTAGCGTTGTGAGCCACCACTTGGGTAACCGGTAGAATTTAACAAATACAAATATCAAAGAGGCTAAATGTCGGTTTTGCAATATAATGCGGCGGATCTTGATGCCCAATTAGAATTTGTGAATTTTTGATTTTTTACATCTCTTATTCATGCGAACTGCGCGTTGCAATTCGTCGGACTTGAAACACAGCCGAAAACAATCAACTCACATATTAAATTATTTGTCCCATCCCGGCTAATGTGTTATTTTTCGCAATAATTTCTTTACAGGCTTTATTTCTTCTTTTTTTATTACTTAGCTAATCCCTAGCTAATATTAATTATTACGTTCGCCACTTCTTCCGAATAATCCTTCTCTAATGTAATATAAAAAAAATCACGGTCTCTGTGCCAAGTACTGAGTAAAGAGCGGCCGTACTCATGTTGATATTTTTATAGTGGCGCGATTACTCGCGTCTGGTACCCATCTTTTTGCCGAGTAAAATTTCGGAAGTGTTACCGTTTTAGCTCTTTAAGCTTTAATTGACACGTCAGTTATCGTGATTGTCAATTCCATTTACCGTTTAATTGTGGCGCGCTTTTCCGGATTTGGCGATCTCGCGAAAAGCACGTCGCAAATCAAAGAAAATGGCATGTCTTAAATAAGTTTTGGTTGGTTAATCATTATTGTAATAAAATATATGAATATAATGTCTCTTATACTAAAAAATGGCCAAATGGGTAAATTGTCCTAAATGAGCCGGTACTAGTTATTACAGACGCGGCTTTTCCGAAAATAGATGGAGGGAATACGTACACAAAGAAAAACTATGTACATGCACTCAGCGCAGCCCACATGCTCTTTTTTGTGTGCGTATGCCATTTACCTATTTTATATCATTTTCTTCGGGGAAGCATCTTCTATCTGACAACATTGGCTCACAGTCGTGACGTTCAGAAATTATGTAAGATTAGATTTATTAATGACGATGTGAAAACAAGAGAGGAAGACAGAGAACTTCGTCAGATATTACATTAAAGTGATGAAATTATATAATTTATCCGACAAATTGCTTCAAAATTTAATATAATTCTTGCCGATGTGGATAGATGTCTGTACACATATGTTAGTATGATTTTATAACCAGAGACGTTTATGATTTTTGTAAGTAGGCATCTCTACATTAACATTTATGACAAATCATAAATGTCAACATAATTACATTTACGATTAAAAATGGAATCAGATAAAGAGCATATTCGCCACTGCCTTTTGTTTTGGTTTCATCAAAAGAAAAGTGCTGCCGATGTATACGGAATTATTTATGGTCCTTTTGTTATTATTAGCTATTAGATTAGATATTAATAATGTCATTAGCTATTAGAATGTGTGCGAATTAATAAAACGATTAATTAATAAAAACGGTGATTTCACTATCAGTAACAAAGATCGTTCCGGATTCCCAGCATCTATGGAAGAGGACGAATGTAAAAAGATGGGAAAAAGTCGTAAAAAACAATGGAAAATACTTCGATTATTTTATATTGTATCGATTTTTTTTTATTGTACAAAAAATATTGCAAAAAATTGATAACTTTTGTACCGATCTAATATTTATTAGTAAAATATATTTTCCAAAAAATTAGTTTTTATAATAATTTCTTTTATATCTTTCACAATTTAATTTTCTTAATATGTGTTGAAGCTATATGTTTTCGAATAAGCAAGCTTTTGAATATTCAAAAACAGCTTTGATATTTTTAGAAAATGAAACATAATAAAAAATTCCAATTATGCATTTTTTCTTCGTAAGAAAAATTATTTTGTAATAAGAAAATTATTATGTAGTAAAAAAATTATTTTGTATGTATATGTGTATGTGAGTATAATATTTAATTCGTATACACGCATTCATCCTGCATTTTGGAAATCATCCTTATCTGTTTATAAATACATTAATTTCTTCGCTCTTCTAATTCTTGTTAATATTACTTTGATTATTTTTTTCTGTGTGACAAAGTAATAATAATTTATGCATGCCTTTGTTATGCTTGAGATAATACAACAAATTTGCAAATTAATTTATCGTTTTATGAATATTTTATTATGTTGATGTATTAGCGCGCCGCATTCTAATAATCAGCAAAACTTATTTTCAATTTTCAATTGCGATATTACTGTCATAAGATCATGTAACATAATAGATACCGAATTAATATAGTTGTGTAATTATTCGAATTAAAGATCTAAATAATGTCAAAAGAGATTGTCAAATCTTGTGCATCTTTACATAAGTCGTTCAATATTTATTATGTGTTTCAGAACTATTTCAAATGTTCTTTTTACAATAGATTCCTCAATCAACTTAATAAAATTTTTGTAAAAATTAAATTTTTAATTTTTATAAAAATTTTTAACAGAATTCGCTTTAATAGAATTTTAATTTAAAGCTTAATTATAAAAATAATTGACAATTATAGATAGAGATATAGATCTGAATATAATTATATTTATATTTATATCTTTATTTTTAATTATATAATTCTACAAATGCGGATTCTACTTAAAGTAAAAAATTTAACTTTTACAACATTTTTTCTTGACCTTTTTCTTAAAATTACAGGTCAATCAAAATACTATAATTGAAAGAATACAGTTATATTTCTGGCTGCACACAAAAATATTTGCAATCGATAGCAGTTTCATTAAAGCAATTGATGCAATTAACAGAAATCTGATAGTTTTCTATTAGCAAATACAGAAAGTGGAAAAGATAGCAACAAATCGATTTCTTGAAAATTAGATACTTAAAATTTTATCGATACGCACACGATAAGCTCACTTTCCGCATATGCTACAATTCAATTGTAATGGATGAGTAAATCGTAATTTTTCCTTTCATTATAGCAGCAAACAGATGTTTTAATTAATCTTGCTGCAAAATTAATTGACTTTCACTGCATGAATCTTCTTACTTTCGATGTCATTGTATTTTTCGTAGTATTTTGTTTTAAATATAGATCATAAAATTTGATTTTCACCTTAAACGTCTTAACTGTATATAATTATATTTAAAAAATATGAGATATTGTGTGAAACAGATAAGAAAGTGAAAGAAACAAAAAGAATCATAATTCCATATTGCAAGATAGTCAATATAATATTCTATATTATATTACTATACATCATTTATTATATTTATATTATACATATATTACATTACATATAATATAAATATCAATCTAAAAATATCATTTAATTTATTGAACAACTTAAATTTCACAAGTACGCGCGTGAACAAAACTAAAAATTATCCTATCTCGATATTATATCTTGAAATTATTGATTTCATTCTCGGATAATCTCATTTTATTAAAAATAAAAATTTTATAATAAGATAAAATAAGATCAAGAAAAGATCCAATTATATAATAATTCTAAAAAAAGTGACACATATTTTTACCTATTGATTGTTGTCTCATGCAAAATTCATGTCTCACTGCGTTTGCAGTCATGAGCGAAAAAAGATAGAGAAACAAACATTTCGAAAAATATAAACCGAACACGAAAATGCACACCTGTTTACATGCAAGACACACTTTGCGGAAGGTAGCGAATGTGTGTCCTACCAGCACTATGGTCGTCAGCATACTGAATGGAACGTGTTGCTTCGGCTGTGCCTTCACCTCGGAATGATCATCAAACCAGTGAGACGCATGTTGTTGCGAAAATCACATACATGTATCTAGGCTTAAGCATGTAACGTGTGTACAAAACGGCGCGTATAAAAAAGTAACTTTTTCTCAATAAATCAATGTTAATAAGAGTTTTATTAGTAAGAAAATAACGAATGTTAATATAAAAGAAAATTTTTTCAGATCACAGTAGTATTATAATGAAAGACCAATCACAAAGTGTCAATTGTTAATAAGCACGTAATCTTATAAAGTAAAAAATTATATGAAAATAAAGTAAAAAATTTTGACATATACAAAGTTGATATTCTTTTAAATGGTTATTTCACAATTTGTAAAAACTTTTATAAATATATTAAGATAAAATTATTGCAAAGTAAATATTTTACAAGATATGTCATAAAATTCTGTCATAAAATATAAAATATTTCATAAAATATGTTTATTAGATAATTTACCTGTAACATGGAATATAGAACATTGATTCATAAGATATTTCCGTAATGTATGTTTTTGCATTGTTTGTTCGCTAATTAATTTAAACAAAACAAACATATGTATGTCATATATCCATCATAAATATGTAATATCCTAAATTAAATATTATGATATAGAGTAGACGTTTTGTAATTTCAGAAATATAAGATTTTCCGTCCAAAATTATTTGTAACTGCGAAATTAACAGTTCTGTTTATCTGAAATTTGACGCTACAATGATCAGTATAACTCAAATCAATATAACTCAAGGAAGAACATCTTTTAAGAATAACTAATAATATTTTTTAATTTAAGTTTAATAGATATTATATAATATATGACAACGTCAAATATTTTATATTTAATGATAGTACAATGCGCATAGAATGATTCCTTGTAAAAATAAATCGCAGAATATTTTTTATACAAATTTTTCGTTTTAAGAAAATCAATTTTCAAAAAATCCATTGTTAATTATTATATTTGATCATTGTTTTTAAACAGATAAATAAACAAAAGAACAGAACACGAAAAGAAACAAATGTCACGATTTTGCTGAAATATCTAAAAATTTAATTAGATCTGAAAATAATTACAGATCTGAAAATAATTTTGTTGAACCATCAAAATAAAATTATGAATTAGAAAACTCAAGCACGATGAACAATGTTGCAAACAATTAGCAATTAGTGCAATTAATGTTTAAACGTTTTATATAATTTTGATAGTTCGATAATCTTAATAGTTCAATAAAATTATTTTCAGATCAAGCTAAATTTTTAGATATTTCAGTAAAGCCGTTTTTTCTTATAACCATTCTTATAAAATAATAGAATAAATAATACATGTTGCTAATGTAAAAACCTGAATCCAAACGGGAATGTTAAAAAACATGTAAGTAAATTCAAATATATTCGAGTAGATTGTAAAAAAATTTTCACAACAAAAAATATTTGAACAAAGAAAATCTGTCACAACCAAAGTTTTAGAAACATTCGAAATATATTTAAATACGACGAATTTAAAAGATATTTTGATTTGGAAAATATTCTCATTTAAAATTTTCATATAAATATTTAATAATTAGTATGCGATATCGGTATTAGACAGATCATATTTTATTAATCATACTTTGACATTTCGGAGCTACTGCAAATAAACAAGTTATATTTAGAAAAACATAAAAAAAAGTATTTTTCCGTATTAGTAACATACACAAATTACAGCTGAAAATCTTATGCTAGAAATAAATGAAAAGTACAGAATATTGCAAAGTTGCTTAAACTAATCAGTTGTCATTTTCAAATGTATTCAGTTATCGAAAAAACAAAAATTGCGTTAAAAAAGTCTGCAGTTTTTAATAGATATAAATAAAATTTAACAAAATATTTGTTAAATTTTTTATATCAGTTTATCTTATTAATAAAAAATGATGAAAAATATGCTAATAATTAAATTAAGCTAATAATAAATATTTTCGAAGTGCGCATTTGAATTTGTATAAAATTAAATTCTTTGACAAAAACTCATAACTACGGGTTTTCCTCTTTTCAATTCAATTTTTGTTTTTCAATAAATGAATACATTCGAAAATAACAGTTTATTAATTTCAGTAATTTCTCATGAGACATTCTATATAAGATAAAATAAATTTTTGATAAAAATGAAGATGAGAGGATCCGTATTCAATAGTCTTGACCTTGACATTGTTAACTCTTTGCGGTCGTATTTTCTGTAAGCATCCCAGACAATACAGGACATCCATTGAACATCCAGACTTGGTTTCAAGTCTGGTCCAAACGTCTATGGACTTAGTACGAATGTTTTAAAAACGTACAAAGTATGTTATTCAACGTACAAAGTATGTTTACATTTGGACATTTAAAAAATGTTCATCTCATGCACAAAATTTTCTAAATCTGCTCGACATTAATTCTACACTCAAGAACCTAATTCGTTGATAATAATATCAATTTTAATATATAAATCGCTAAGTTAACTTTAATTTGCATTTAAATTAATAAGTTATTTAAATATATTTATCTTATTTAAATGTACTTACCTTATAAACATAAGTAAAACAACAATCATATTCATTAGATAATTGAACATGATTGACTCCAAAGATAAGAATCTCAATCACATTTAAATGCTTGGCGAGCAGGCTAGTTCAACGACATATTTAAACCAAACTTTCTGTTTATGTAAGTTGTAATCGATATCTTGCTATGAAGGAGAACAAATATAGAATATAGAAATAAAATATAGAAAGTCCTTCAAAATAACTATCTTTGTTTAAACTATAAACTTTCAGATTCACTTCACATATGCAGAATATTTAGTCTAGATAACTGTATGATATACTGTGTGATAAATTTAAACTTCTTTTTAGGTCACAAATTAGATGAGATATGATTCTTATAGATTTTTATCATTAAAAACGAATCCGCAAATAAAATTGCTGTATCACGTCATATCATATTTGAGAAAATTGAAATTAAAATTACTAAAAATGGCACTTTTGAATATTTTTGAGCTAAAATAGTTAAAAAATGTAATAGAGCAATTTCATTTACGAAATCGTTTCCACACAGCACACTTTATCCAAAGGACGTCTCAAGGACGTCTTTAGTATGTATAGACATCTCTTAAACGTCCCTAGGATATATGTGCTGTGTTGAAAATTTTCAACGACAAAAAAATTTATAAGAATCATTTTGTTTGGATTGTGATCCAAAATTTGTTTAACATATTAATTTAGTCCAGTTTTAGTCCACTACGTCCTAAAATGGACGTTTCTAAGAAGTTCAAAATGATAACACTGGATGTTTTTAAAATATCTATGTTTTTAATATGTCCAAAACGTCCAACATGTACATTTTAAATATATTTTTAAAACGTTACTGCGCTATCTGAAGTAGTAGTCGTACTGGTCGGAATTATTTTTAGGTAATGTGCTCAGTCAATTATTGCCTAAAAAACATATAAATCAAAACAAAGTGTTTATAAAACGTGTTATAAGATAAGCAGCGTTAAGTTTCACCGTCTAAATAATCGTCGCATGCTCGGGAATGTCCTGGCACGGTAAAACAGTTTCGCCGGGAATATCTCGGAGTTTGACTGCAAAGACTCGCTAAACCAAAGTAGGTTACAGCGACGTTTTTGTTTTGTCCCATGAACTTTTTGATAACGTTCCAGCAACCAGAAATGTCAACTAAGTCAACTTGCCTTACATATGCTACATCACATTTGCGTTTTATGATATTTCTAGAACTTGTCTGTTATTTTACATATACAATGTCACATTTAGAATGTTTCTGTGATATTTCTACAACTTGCCTGTAATATTAAGAAAACGTTACAGCTTTAGTTCCAGAAATGTTTTTTAACATTCCAGAAACAAAAAATTTTCCTGCTTTACGATTAATTTGCAACTTAAATTAGTAACGTTTTTGTAACATAATAACTGGTCACAGAAAGGTTGCAATACGTTTTCTTCGGTGGATTTCAAGCAGCTCATCGAGCAATTAGTTTTACTCATGAATTTATAACTAAGAATCAATCGTTCGGTGAGCAAGCTGCATTCCGAAACCCATCGACGATAAAGTATTGGAATCTTTCTGTGACCGGCTGTATAACATAAATTAAGGCATTAATAACGCAGATTGTATTATTATGTAATAATACGATTAGCAAAGAACATTTATAACATTTCTTTACCTTAAATATTATTACAATAAACCTAAATTTAGGGTAAAAAAGTATTATAAATGTTCTTTGCTAATCGTATTATTACATGTATATACAGTCTGCGTCAATAATGTCTTAATTATAATATCAAGGTAATATGTTGACATATGCAATAAAGAGAATATACATATAGAATTAAAATAAAGAGACAATGCAAACATTCCAATTCAAATTTATATTTCTTTTCTTACAAAGTAGGCTTTACATTTAGTACGCAAGTATTAACTATAATATCTTATATAATATCTTATATGTTATATATATTATTTGTGTGTGTGTGTGTGTGTGTGTGTGTGTGTGTGTGTGTGTGTGTGTACACATGTATCCTTTCATAAAACATCGAATTTAAAATCATTTATGCATTTTAGTTATTTATTCCGATTTTACTTTTTACGGTTTTAATAAGAAAAAAATATACAAACGTTATCTGAAAATATAATATTTTTAAATGAAATAATTACCTGCAGGAAACTTTGGATACAGCACTAATAGAATTTGTAACAAGTCATTAATGGTGCGTTGATTAAATATCTATATTTAAGAAACCATTGTTTGATAGCATGAAGTACAAAATCTTCAGTCATACATGAAACTTTTTTAACTCTGCGGATATATATGAACATTCACTATTATCAAGCGTTTTTATGTATTTTATAGATTCTGCAATAATTTCCTTTAATGAAAGTACTAATGTAGACTGATTTTCTGCAAATTGATCATTATTTTCTTTTTGTATTGATTGTAATGCAGGTATCTGTCTGATGTGTTGTGAACGATCACATATTTTATGTAAGTATTGATTACTTGTTAAATGTTCCATCAATTCTTTTTTAACAATTCTATGGATGTGTCTTTTTGTCACGAAACATTTTTGTATTTTGCCCATTTTATATTGAGTATTTCACTCATCGCGATTTATTGAGATTATATATTAATTGTAATCTTTAACTTACATCACGCAATAACCTCAGATCACTAGCATCAATAACAGTCTGCATGTTTAAAACTTGACACAAAAACACTACCAAAAAACTGTCCTTTCTAACTGTTTCTCATTCCGTCCCGAATCACAAGTCTTCTACGAGTTCTCCATTTCAGCACATTTTAATGAAGCTGAATATCGTACGTGGATATAATTATTGTTAATGTGGAGCTTAGCAAATTTCAACCTTTCAATGAATATACATAATATTAATAATGTTAATGCGATGTTGTAAAATATTTCAAAATTAACGTTTCAAACGAAATATTTACGTAACGTTGGAGAATTAATGGTTCAGAAATGTCAAATATACTACGTTGTTGCAATACTTTTGAATGCATAAAAGTTAATGTCCCAAAGGAAACATTGATGACACGTGACGAAATGAATATTTCAGAAACATGTATGTGATGTTGAAGCAATGTTTTTAAAGTTGCAAAAAAATTTTTTCTCCAAAACGTTATTTTTACGTTATGAAACGTTTCTTATGTGACGAATAGTCATATCTAAAGCGAAAATACGACGTTTCTGGCACATTCCACGGAATGACACAAATAAAATGTTACTTTTAAATGTTTACTTGGACTTTATGAACGTATCATAAAACGTAACAAATTTATTGTATTAAAGGCAAAATATAACGTTGTCTAAAAATTTCATGTAGAGCGGGGAGTTAAGATCATAACTTTGAACAACATTCAAAAAGTTAATCGTTATTATTGTATTAAAAAATTATTAATAAAAAAATTTAAGAAATATACCAGTTTGTGTCAATGTTAAAGGATAATTTATAAACGTTGAACTTTGCTTCGCATCATAAAGTATATGCGTATTTATCTTCTCCCAATCAAGGCTGTTTAATTTATTTCGAGTCACTTTTGCCGTATGTGGACGCGCACTATCTTGAAAGAATACAACGCCTTTTCGATTAATAAGAGAGAGAGAGAGAGAAAGAGAGAGTTGTTTATCTTGAAGTGGTTTGTCTTTTCTAAGAAGTTTGTCTTGAATCCCGTTGAAATTGTCCCGAGTAGATATCATCGATCTGGCCATAATTCAGAAGTTTATAATATATAATATCAGCTGTTGTTCACCAAACACAAAATCTTCTTCTGATGAAGATAGATTTTGGATTGTATGATGCAAAGCTGACGTTCATTGACATGAACGCTTAGTATTGCTGTATAATCCATTTTTCATCGCAGGTTAAAAGTCGGTACCCAATTTTGGGTACTCATCTTTAAAGAACCATTTCATCAAAACGATTGAAAAATCTCATAATACTGCTTTTATTATATTCTGTATGCTTTTTTACTTACGAAAAGTAAATCGATATCGCCTTCATCGGCAATGAGCAATTTTAATCTTTAGAATGGTTGACCCTGACTTACAATCGATAGTCAACAAAAAGCCATCCTAAAAATAGTCGACGAAAAGTAGATTTAAAAAAATCACTTATGCTGTGTGAGATATACACTATGATACTACACTACGCACATGCTATTAAAAAATATATCATTTTCAAAATGCTTAAAAATTATTAAAATTAAAATATTTTTCTAAAAATTATTTTCTTAAAAAAGTTGGAGAAAAGTATTCAAAAACGTTTAAAATTTACTGTAAAACAATTTTAAAAAATTAATATTTTTAAAACATTATTTAAATTTATATAGTGTTGAATTTATATCTTTTTCCAGACAGCTAAAGTAAAAAATCGGAATATAAAACATCTTTAAGACATCTCATGTTTCGATTTTGGACATGCGCTTGATTTGTGATTAAATAATATTGTTAACGGCTTTCTCTCTCTCTCTCTCTCTCTCTCTCTCTCCTTCTCTTTCTCTCTCTTTCTCTTTCTCGCAATAAAATGTTGCAAAATTAATTGAATCGTTTCCTAAATGTCCTGTTTTTATGTGACAACAAAAATCTAATGAACATTGTTAAGAGGAAGAGTTCTTTAAGATGACTTTTTAAAGACTTCATTAAAATTTCTTAAAATGCACATCAAAAAATTATCGTTCTGTAACATGTCTTCTAAAAGAATTTTTTAAGCTCATTTATAGATATTAATAAGCAAGGCTTATTTATAATTGTATATATTAATTTTTTAATATTATTTTTATTGAAAGGAACAAATTTTATATATATATATATATATATATATATATATATATATATATATATATATATATATGTGTTTCATTTTAAGTGATATGGTCGATTATTTCGCGAATCAATGATTTTATTGAAAAATTTTTCTAGCGAAAGTTGCATGACTAGAAGGGGGCCACATGATGGAAATACTTGACCTTAAGTGACCTAGTCAAAATCAGGTCAAGGTTATTATTTTTTTAAATGGAAACCCCAATTTTTTATTACGTATTTTTGTAGCTTATCTCGAGAGCTTTCCAAAACATTATAATAAAGTTACGTTTCATTGAGTACTTTCCGAGTTATAGAGCTTGAAAGTTACAGTACCGCCGGCATTATCCATGTACGCATATACGCGTGTGAGCGGGATTCTTACGCGCGCGCGTCTCCGCGATCTATCCACACTGTTTGACATACGCTCATGCGCACGGAATTGTGAGTCCAATTCTTCCCAACTGAATCAACTGTCTTCTTTTCTCGTATAACTTTTTCTATCAATTTTTTTACATTAGTGAGCTTTTCAAAGCTTTTTTCAAAATGATCGCTTACAGTTCAAATGAAATCGTTGATATTATTCTTGTGTTCAGAGGAAATTATTGTAGAACAGAAAGATTTTATCGTAATAGATATCCATTTAGACGACACATCGAAGCTCGCGTCTGTGAATGCACATGTGCATTTTCAAGAGTATCATAATGATTTTTGTTCTTAAAAATTTCGAACGACTGATTCCTATTTTTATCTGTGCTGCAAATCTATCGATGTGAGGAAATTTTGTTAGAAAAGTTGTTATGTTACTCTAGCACAATCTGACACAACTAAAGAAAATTCGAAAATTTTTTATTTACCTTCACCCCTTTATCATAAATTTTTAACGACCCCTAAAGTTATATAGAGATTTCTCTTGTTTTTATTTTATATTTAAAGCAGTGAGAAATACAACTTGATATTTGCGTTGTACAGTGTAATTTATATATATTTTTCTCATCTATCTTTGTAATTTTTTTTTTTTACGAAGTGAGATATTGAATTTTTTCCAATGGTACAACATGGTACAAGTTAATTTATGAAAAAATTAAGAAAAAATTTTAATAAAAGCATAAATTTACGAAAAAAACTTGAACGTAATCGTAGAAAAGTGCGGGGTTAGTGAACATTTTTTAAAAATATTTTAGCAATTGTTATTTAAATTATCGATTTTTTCTTTGTGACATAAAGCAACACAATACAGTATAATTATTCAAATTTTAAAATTTGAAAAGTGCGAGGTTAATTTCACACACATCGATTCCTTTTGTTTTTTAATATGTTACACTATGTATCCCTCCCATTAATTTATGATAAACTCTTGTCAATGCCAATAATTTACGAAAAATCAATGTTCGAAGTTTTCGTATGCTCATGTTATACAGTTCATAACAGAGATTTGCGAATAATAAACATAGTCGAGCAAACAAAGCGAGTAGCTGGAATGCTGGATGTCATGCATTCAAACCCTGCTATTTTTTTTCAATTTTTTCATTTTTTAAAAATTGGCAAATAAATAAATTAAAATATAAGTAATAAATGAATAAACAAATAAAGACCATAAGCGATCAAAGAATCAAAAGTGCCCCCGACCAAAAAAGTTCCAAACTTGTTAAATGAAAAGGTCTCACTTTATGAGACTCATTACAGACAGTAAATTAACAGTTAATTTTTAATACGTTGACGCCGGCGTATACCACCGATGGTACAAAATAAATTGTCTAAATTACAGCGTTGGTGTCAACGTGTTAATATACATGTATATACTAATTATCGCATATTTATTTTAGCTACTATTTTAAAAGGGCCAAATAAACGAGCTTTGCAAGATCGAGTATCAAATAATTGTTTATTAATAAGGATAACATGACGAATACGTTTCGGCTTTATTTAGCCTTTTTCAACCCGTTGATAATATGATTTGCCACGCATAAAGAAATTTTAAATTGACTACGTTAAAAAATAAAAAATTGATTACATTAAAAAATAAATAAATAATAAAATTAATAATAAACGAAATCTAATTAATGATTATATTGGAAGCGTTGAACATACACACAAGAGCTCACATCAAAGGTCAGCATTTACATATCGAGACAGAATGATGCATGATGACAAAGAATGAAAGCCTATACATGGTCCATCCGGCAGAGGGAACTCCAAATTAAGAGATCCTTTGCAGGTCAAAACCAATTGTACGTTCAATCGCGTAAATGGGTAGAGTCAGGATGTTAAAATTTGATATCCAGTTTTTATCCATAAAGTCATGCATGGTATCCGTTTGTTTGTCAAATTTTTGTTAAAACCTTGAAAGTACCATGAAATAAAAGCTATAAGAGTTTTCATGAAAGTCAAATATCTGTGGCGAGAAATCCGATTATTAAAACTTACTGTAAATGCTGATCAAGAATTCCTGATTTTCAGAAAGTCCAGAGTCTTTGATATAAGCTTCTTGTTCTTAACAAATCTACTGGTTTTACTGGTTTAACATTCAAATTGAAAGTCGTGTGTGTGTGTGTGTGTGTGTGTGTGTGTGTGTATAACTAAATAGTTTTGATATTTGAGTTGATATAGAGAAGGGAGAGTGTTTAAAAAATTTCATTGTTAGCAAGGACATCGAGCAAATAAAAATAAGAAGTATCGAGCATTTCGGTGTCCGTTTGTAAATTTATGCTATTTTTTTGTTCTTTAATGTGGATCATCTCTGAGATGAGTCTTTTATTATAGTTAGTTTCAAAGTCCAGAATCTGTTAGTATTATCCCAATCGAATTCGTGGTTGAATTTATGGATCTGTTCCGATTACCGAATGTCTCGATGGATACAGTTCTGTTTTTAACGTGCTCTTTTAATCTCGTTTTTAAATGTCTCTTGATCTGTCCGACGTAAGAAGCATCGTAGTTGTTGCAACAAATTTTGTACACAATATTGTTATTCGTATTAAAATCAGTTTTATCTTTGTGTGTCTTAACAAAATTCTTAAGATTGTTTAGACATCTGTAACCTATAGTGAATTCTGTTTTTTTAATCAATGATGCGATTGTTTTATGTTAAAATGTTGTCAGCGCTAACTCCAAAAAATTCTTTGTTATTCCCTATATACACAACATTTCGGAAATGTTCAGAGTGATGTTTTGAGTATCACGGAATTTTTTTATATTACCAACTGTAAAAAAATTTTTTTAAATATATATAAAGATATCCACGTAACTTTACTATAAAAAATATTCTGTGATGGTCAAAACATCATTCTGAACGTTATATTATTTAATGCTAATTATGCGATACTTAATTTTTTTTACTACAAAGTATTAATTTAAAAAATTTAAAGAAAACATATATTAAGATATCAACGTAAGAATTTTATCAAAAAAATAGTAAGTATGACTCGAAAGATATCATAAACTTCATGTTTTAAAAATAATTTAATTTCTTTTCTAGCTTAAAATAAGCTTTACAAACTGTCATTTTTTCCATGTTAGTCTTCATTGTCTTTATATATTTATATATATATTTATATATTTATTTATTTATATATTTATATATTTATTTATTTACATATTTATATATATTTATATATATTATATATTACATATATTTTGTTCAAATTTCTTGGACACATATATTCTTGAACAAATATATGTAATTTTTTAATTAAAATTCAGCAAATATGTGATAATAAATATATACGTGTATATTAAAAATTAATACTGCCTGTAATGAGTCTTATGTAGTGTCTTTTTCATTTAACAAGTTTAGAATTCGGTTAGGGGATTACTTTTGATTCTTTGGCCAGTTATGGCCTTTATTTATTTATTCATTCATTACTTATATTTTAATTTATTCATTTGATTGCAAATTTTAAAAAATGTCGAAAAAAAGTAGCAGGATCCGAACATGTAATATCTAACATTCCAGCATTCCAGTTCGCTTTGTCTGCTCGATCACTTGTTGCTTACAATTCACTGTTACAAACTGTGTAACATAAGCATATGAAAACTATGATTTCTAGTAAACGATTAGCATTGGCAAAAGTTGATCATGAATTAATAGAAGGGATATAAAGTGTAACATATTCATCTCAAATTCATTCATATCAAAATTCAGCGAAAGGGATAAAAGGTATTTCTTCTCCTTCAGATCCACGACATTGGCAAAACATTGGCAACCTCGAGATGAATCGAAGTGAAAGCAGAGTTCATCTTTCTCGCTCTTGATTTTCTCATTCTCGCTCAGCACGCCGTCACACAGATAGGCAGCTTCTCTGTGTGCGTATGTGAAGAGACATAATCGCACGGCTCGGATTTGAAAATGCAACACTGTGCTTAATAATCGACCAGCGAAGAGAAGAGTTCAGTATGATTTGCTATCTCCTTCTCTCTCAAGCTATAGCTACATAGTTTTACTGAATTGGCATTGGGACGCGAATTGGTGGGACGTTGACAAGCTTTTATAACTCTATAAAATTGTGATATATACAAAGTATCCTTTTTTAATCTAATAATACAAAATTTCATTTTAATTAAAAAAATATATTTTTTAAACAAAATTATATGGTCTAAAAAAACAAATAATTCTAATGATCAATTTTCAAAAAATCGATTTTTCAATTTCAATAAATCGCCATTTTGTAAAATAGAATTGTATGATATTTTTTTACGTAACATGATTTCTCTAGTTATTCTGAATATAAAAGCACTAAAATTATTAAAAAATTAATAATTAACAAAATACTTAATTCTAATACATTTTTTAAATATAAAATTAATCACTTTTTGGTAACTGTATCTTTATTTTTATAAAATAATTATAGAATAATGAGATAAATCAATTGGCGTAAAGAAAACACATAATCCTTTTCAAACAAATGATGCAATTTACAATAAGCAAATATTTTCTTTGAAAAATAACTGTGTTCTTTTTTACACTAATTGATTAATTTCAATTGATTTTTCGATCTTATTTTAATATTTTTATTATTTTATATATGTGTGTGTGTGTGTGTGTGTGTGTGTGTGTGTGTGTGTGCGCGCGCGCGCGTGCGCGCGTGTGTGTGTGTGTGTGCGTGCGTGCGTGTGTGTGTGTGTGTGTGTGTGTGTTTTAGATATATAGTTAATTAATAGAATACACGTATGTAAATAAAATATGTACTAGAATATCTAAAAGAATCACTTTATGTAAGAAAAATCATACAATTCTATTTAAAAAATGGAAACAACCTTTACTGAAGTTGAAAATCGATTTTCTTGAAAATTTATTTTATCATTATTTCGCCTTCAAACTAACAATTTTTTAAATGTTAATACATCGAGATTTATAGTTAGTTTAACAGTTATTTTTTAAAAACGCTAATTTACCAAATTTACAATTAATATGACTCTTAAATTTGTTTACACTATATAGATTTAAAATTACAATAAAGCAGGGATGTAACCAATTGATTTTTACAATAAGCGAGCGGTATATTAGGTCCATTTCGCATGGTGTTTAAAACGTAAATGAACGTTATAGAGGTCAGGATAGCAAATTAAAAATAAAACAGACTAAACAAAATGTTTATGTGTCCTTGGCAAGTTTATTAAGTATATTAAAATAAGATTCATCAAGCAACTCCATATCCCTATTTAAATTGAAACCATTTTTTTGTTCCTGGGTACATATCATTTTTAAAATTAATTTTTTATGGTATTTTGGTTCAAAGTCTAAAATTCTAAAATTTTTCCATTGAATGGTCGTGTTCAGAGATATGATTCAAAATAACAGAGTGTCATTTTTTACGTTTTCGTTTAATCTCGTTTTTAATTTTCTTTTCATCCCACGATCACAATCCATACAGGATATCCTATATACGACATTATTATTATCCATCAATGTGTTTCTGTCTTTTTGAACTTTAATAAATCTGCCAAGTCTATTAAGGCACCAATAGTCTACAATGAATTCATTTCTGTTCAACAATTCATTCTGCAGACACAATCACTTCATATACATTCTTTATATACGGAATAGATATATATTTTTCCTCAATGTGTTCAACAGATTTATTGTTATCAGTATTTTGTTTATTAGTGTTAGAATTCAGTTTAGAATTGAAAAGTTTTTTTAATCTTATATTTATTTTATTAAGATTACATTTAATGGAAAACCATTGTTTAGAAATATATCAGTGAGAGAGAGAGAGAGAGAGAGAGAGAGAGAGAGAGATTTTTCATATTGGTTCAAGATTTTTCTTGTGAAATTTTGGATGGAAGAGTAGGACTGCTCTGTCTATCATAGATAGTGCCAATTTTGTGACAGAGTGGATGGCACAAGTAATAAAATAAATATCTACCTGAGAAAATGCATTTTTGATACCAACTAGATTATTATCAGTACTTATTAATAATAAATCTAAAAAGTTAAGGCAGTGCTAAATCTTGTGTTCAATAGTAATCTGTTATAGTAACATGTTGAAAATATTGTCCATTTTATTGATGAAAGCAGCCAACGCAATATCATCTACATATCTTACAAAAAACGGTAAAACGGTAAAACTAATTTAATTGTTCAGTGTATGGATCTCTAAATCTTGCATGACAATATCAGCAATAATGAGAGATAAAGGAGACCTCATCAGTATACCAAATGTTTGTTTGTAGACAAAGTTGTTAAATGTGAAAAATGTTGATGTTAAGACAAATTCGAATTAGCAGTTAGGAATTCATTTTGCAGTAAATTCGTACTTTTACTGATATGATCCCATCTTTTTTTGATATCATCAATGGTCAGATTCAGAGGTACATTGGTGAATAGTGAGATGACGCCTAATGATTAAATTAAGCTGTATGAGTGAGTATTTTTATATTTGAAAAAAACTTGTAAAAATCAAAACTATTGTTAACATTATACAACAATATTATTAACTATTGTTAACTATTGTTAACAGTCAGAAGGGGAATATTTTTAGAGATTAGATCATGTAGAAAAATTTCCAATGGATAGAGAGCTGTGTCAATTGAAGAGACTATAATTCTGTATGGGATATTTTTTTAATGAATTTTTGGAAGTCCATATGCTTTTAGGAAAAAACAGTCACTAGAGCGTAAAGTATTTTTGTTTTGTGATGTATTCTTTTTGTAACCATTTCTTTAGAAGATTATTTAAATTTCTGACATAAAATCATGCTTCGGTGTGCGTTGCTAGTAGAGCTCTCTTGTTGTAAGCATGCTATGAGCATGTTTACCTCTGTCTGACAGTCTGTAATACATGTAATGTAGTAATTATTTTTCATTACGTCTAATATCATTATAAATTAGAACGTAAACATGCATTGGCTATGCATTTTTGAGAATATCATGTAGATTATTGTAGATATTCTGTAATTTATATTCTGTAATTTTTGCATATATATAATGAAACAGCGATTTTTTTCTATGTTTATAAAAGGACATAAATTATATATTCGCTCTTGTTTATATTTGGCACAAACATATATTTCGGTGGTACTAATAAAAATCATCTGTTCTGACAGTATTGATTATTGCAAACATATTTATTTGTAAATTAAAAAGATAAAAAAATATTAAAAATATAAAAATATTAAGCCATCTATATTATTCATTCTCTTGAAAATACAATCAAATATATTTTTTAGGAGATCTTTCTCTATTTGATTCTAATTTATATTGTATTATATATAATTATAAAAAAATATGCTTTGCGAATATTACGTTTGGTCCGGGGTAAGTTGAACAATTGCTTTTGTTAATTTCATTTGACAATTACGTGTTGCCCCACAGAGTTCAATCTTGATACTTTCCACCCAGCCATATAACTGTGGGGGACAACATCATAGTTTGTGCGTGCGACTTAATTTTGCATCTCCTTGAACTGCGTGACGATACATGCGTATCTTATTATTTGGGCTAATAGATAAGATGTGTTTTCCTTTATTATATTATTTTTTTTTTGTTCTTATATAAGCTGAGGATGATTCAATACAGAGTCGAAACGTACGGAATTAACCATTATTTATTAGCATAAAAATATATCTTAATTAAATTTAAATAACACTTAGACATGCAATGCTTTGAACATTAATTTTGCGCACTTCTTACCGCGCCTGACTCCTATTGCCCTTAATCACTGTTTACCGTTTTAAATTTAGGAGTCTAATACGTTTATCATTTTCATAAAAAAATATATTTTAATAATCAATATCAGACGCTTATGAATTTTATTATCAGCACATTGCTTCTGTTGCTACATGCTTCATGGTTTTGTTATAATTATTATAATAAAACCATCTCAAAATAAACATTTCTGGCATTATAATAAAACCATCTCAAAATAAACATTTCTGGCACTTATTTTAACAGTACTGTCAGGACAGATGCTCCTGATTTTTATTATTTTCTTTTTGATTTTTATTAATCAGTACTATTAGAACAGAGGGTTCTGATTTTTATTGTAATCAATATCTATTGTAAGTCAGAACAGACGCTTCTGATTTTTATAATAATCAATACCGTCAGAACAGACATTTCTGACATTCTATTATAATTAATCAATTTACGATAAATGTCTGTCGCAATTAATAAAAATTAGCTAACTTACATCTTTGGCATTTTATTAAAATTAACTAGATCGCGCGATTAAGCCTCTTTAGCTCCATAATAAAAATTCCAACTCACAATAAACGCCTCTGGCAATTAATAAAACCTAGTCAACTTACGATTAATGCCTTTGGCCTTTTATTATATTAGCCTTTAATATTTTATCAAAATTAGCCAGCTCATGATAAATGCCTAAACAATTAATGAAACCTAGCCCACGATTATTGGCTCATTATTTAATTTTAATCAGCTCACAATAAACATCTCTAGAATAAAATATTTTTTAAAATAACTAGAGCACACATGCATAAACCGCTTATGGGAAAAAATATTTTTGGATGCAACCACGAATAGACCTTTGGCAATTATTAATTATGATTATATGTATATATACACTTATTGATAAAAGTTAAGAAACAAATCAATTGCTCGAAAACTATCGTATTTTTTTTTATTTTTCGAAATACGCAGGTTGGAATCAAAAACAATACGAAGACATAACATTTCGTACATTAATACGCAACAAGTTTTTTTTTTAACATAATTGTACAAAGGTCACAATTAATATCGAGTTGAGAGAAGAAAACTTTGCTGCGTGATATTAGTTAAGAAGCATCAAAACATCTCGTAATAAGTCAAGTACACAATGTCAAGAAACATGTTCGAACATGATTAATCTTCTCTTCGTCGTCGCTAAGTATAATTGATATGAAAATTTGCGTTAAAATATGGCAAGGAGGCAACATTTAACTGAAACTGAAAAACAAAGAATAATTGAAATATTTTAAGAAAGGCCGGAAAAAAATTGACATTGCAAAARTGTTTAGTGTGAATCGTTGTGTTGTCACAAAAATTATAAAACGATTTCAAGAGTATGAAACCGTTAAAATGGCACCACGAACTGGCAGACCGCGCAAAACCATTCAAAAGCAAGATCGTAGAATTACCAGGATCTCTAAATCAAATCCATTTTATACTGCTTCTGAAATTAAAAATTAATTAGGTCTTAAAGACATTAGCAGCAGGATAGTTAGTCGTCGTTTGGATGAAAATAATCTTATTTCACGCAAAGCGTGCAAGAAACCACTTGTTTCGAAAAAGAATAAGGCAGCTCGTTTGGAGTTTGCTAAGGAGCACATTAATTGGACTGCTACTGAATGGTCAAAAATTTTATGGAGTGATGAAAGCAAGTTCAATTTATTCGAAAATGACTCCAGAAATAACGTGCGATGCCCTATCAGATAGCGATTTATTATTAAGTATCTAAAGCCGACAGCAAAATTTGGTGGCGGTAATGTGATGATGTGGGGTTGTTTCGAAACAAGTGGTTTCTTGCACGCTTTGCGTGATTATTCTCATCCAAACGACGACTAACTGTCCTGCTGCTAATGTCTTTAAGACCTAATTGATTTTTATTTTCAGAAGCAGTGTAAAATGGATTTGATTTAGAGACCCTGGTAATTCTACGATCTTGCTTTTAAGTCGTTTTGCGCGGTCTGCTAGTTCGTGGTGCCATTTTAACGGTTCCATACTCTTGAAATCGTTTCATAATTTTTGTGACAACACAACAATTCACATTAAACACTTTTACAATGTCAATTTTTTTCCGGCCTTTCTTAAAATATTTCAATTATTCTTTGTTTTTCAGTTTCAGTTAAATGATGTCTCCTTGCCATATTTTAACGCAAATTTTCATAACAATTACACTCAGCGACAACAAAGAGAAGATTAATCATGTTCGAACATGTTTCTTTACATTGTGTACTTGACTTATTACGAGATGTTTTGATGTTTCTTAACTAATGTCACGCAGCAAAGTTTTCTTCAACTCGATATTAATTGTGACCTTTGTACAATTATGTTCAAAAAAAAACTTATTGCGTATTAATGTACGAAGTGTTACGTCTTTGTACTGTTTTTGATTCCAAGCCGTATTTCGAAAAATAAAAAAAAATACGACAGTTCACGAGCAATTGATTTGTTTCTTAACTTTTGTCAGTAAGTGTATATATATATATATACATACATATATATATATATATATATTTATTTATTTATATCGAAAGCGCTCGTAATTATCTCGCATTTTACGAAACATTAAATTAAAAAATTTTTTAAAAATTTATGCAAGTTAAGTATATCATAACATTTTATTTAATTTATTTATCATAACATCATTTCATTTATATCATAACATTATAACATTTCTTTTTTCTGTAATTTTTTTATCTTCGAGGTTAAAAATATTTTAAAAACTTTTCGAGATAAAAAATATAAGTTTTTAAAATATAAGTTTTTATATAAAAAATTAGATATTGTGAAAAGTCATTGCACCAATTTTTTTTTAATATTTTAAAAATTAGGAAGTTTATTTTAAAATAAACAATAATAAATGAATCAATTGACCAATGTGAATATATAACTACATACAAATAAATCTCATTCGATCAGAATTAACTATTATAATTAATGCTGTGTTTAGTAATTACTTATGCAAGAATTTAAATATGTTTCTCAATCCTGTACCGAATCTTAAAATACAATCTTGAATTGAGGCTAAAATAGTAATATTACAAAAATATTACTATTTTAGCCTCAATTCAAGATATATAGATAAAAATATTAAAATTACTAACAGTTTCATAGACTATCAATTGAAAAGGATCTCAATAGAGACAAAATACCGCAACCGATATTAAATTGGTTATTATTTATATTATTTTATCAAGTTATAAAACGTTTCATTTCTTTAAAAATTTAATTTATTTCACATATACCTGTCTTCCAAACTTGTACTGATCAATTTACAATTGCGTTTTAATTTTAAATTATTTAAGGACAATATATTATAGAGACAAAAAAGACAGATTTAAATTTCTAATTCTCTTGTCTTTAAAATGCATTTTTGAAAACTTCTCTACGATTTTTTCTCATTTATCTTTTTGAGATGCGAGAAAATCGTGTTTTCATACTTATGAATATTTTGTGTGTATTAATAATTTTAAATTTTATTTTATTTAACATTCTACTAGCATCCAATATTTTGATCTCTCGATGTTTCATATTTATAACTTTTAGAATAATTATTTAAAATAAAATATAGAATATATTATAAAATCAATAAAAATATAGAATTATCATTAGATCATTCAAAGCCTTTTCAATAAATTCTCTCCATAATTATATATATAACATAATTGAATAAAATTTTTAATATAGTAGAATTTTTTAAATTTGTAGATGTTACATTTTTATATTACATTTTTTAGATTCTTTGTGTTATATTTTTATATTATATAATTATTTTAAAACCATAATTTCATATAAAATAATTCTTTCAATGACATTTAAATTATTAATCTTTTAATTCATCCTCTCATTATACAGTCTATGATGAGAGGAAGACAAATGTCATTAATTTTGTTCCATTTGTTGATACAGTACAATTATAACACACATATACACATAATCTATATATACATATAGGTATATCCACTATATTTTACTATACTGATAATATTACACTATCAACTCACACGCATTGATGTGGATGCAACGTAACAATTTATAACATATGGATACGCCGGCAATATCTACACACCAAGACGAATTCACGTTCGTGTGCGTTCCATACTTCAGCTATGCCACGTTTAGCTATACTCAACAGCTATAAACATGTGCTGTTGCATCCGACATCATTGCTCAGCTGCTTACACGCGCAAAAGAGCCAAATATACGATTGTCTGTTCTTGTCTGATATCAAATCGATTGCAACACCACCTATCATGATATTCAGCAACTAATCTGCTCTGTTTTACCTCTTCATATCAATTCCGCACACATGCATGTATATGAAATTATTTTTCAACAATATCTCTTATACCGAAACTTCTAATTCATTTTTAAAAGCATCGTATTATTCGTTCATATAAGCTTTATTCTGCTTTAAACTTGTTCTATACATACAAGGTATAAAACTTTTACATAAATATTGTTACAGTTGACGCCAGAAATTGATACTCACACGAAGTCGACTGAAAGTTGACTATAAGTTGACTAGAGAAGTTAACTTTTAAAAAGCAGAATGTCGATTTATATTTGACTAATAGTTGACGAATGTCCCAAAAATAGTCGACTGACAATTGACTTTCCAAGTTGACTATCAATTGACTAAAAGTTGACAGTAAGACGACTTTTCAAGTTAAGTCGACATATAGTTGACTTTTCATAGTCGACTTTACGCCGATTGGGAAAAGTCGACTAAAGCCCGTATCAGACTAGAGATTGTGATTGAGATTAGATTGGATTTTGACCAATCAAAGCAAAGTTTACTAAATTTGAGATTGGTTTTCTTCCTTCTTATTGGTTAAATTCCAATCCAATCTCAATCTCAATCTCTAGTCTGATACGGGCTTAACTGTCAGCAAACAGTCACCCGTGTTGCGTGGAATGTTTTTGTGCTACTCCTTCGGATTCCTTTTAACTTCAACGCGTTTCCGTATTATTAATTTTTATTTCAAGTCTTATAGTTTTTAATTACCTTGACAAATTTCAAAATTCTCTTTTACAATTAAAATATAGATAATAATATAACCTGGAACATATGATTTGATACGAAAAACAAAAAAAAATTGGAAAATTACAGTTTTGTTACCCAAGAGAAAAATTATTGGTTGGTCCAACTTCGGCTAAACATCGTTCAACAAATAGTTGGTACATGATATAAAGACAAGGGTATGCTTATGCGCACGATGAATCACGTGACAGT
>JANQDE010000078.1:188811-204805 GCA_037157785.1 Cephalotes varians
GTCAAAGCTAGGTGTCAGTGCTCAATAATAATTCTATTTTTATTTAAATTAAACTATAATCTAGTATATTCAAACTACGCGCCGAACACTGCCGGTAGTGTTCGGCGCGTAGTTTGAATATACTAGATTATAGTTTAATTTAAATAAAAATAGAATTATTATTGAGCACTGACACCTAGCTTATATATAATAAATAATATAATAAATATATAATATATATAATAAAATGAAACAAAAGCTGGATTTATGACAAATGGATATATTGGTATATATATATATATATATATCCATTTGTCATAAATCCAGCTTTTGTCTCATTTTATTATTTCTCTTATCAACACGTTTCTCGACAATTTTGTCTTAATTATGTTGTTGTAATCTATATATAATAATATAAAATATTAAAAGAAGATTAACAAGCAATATTTTTCTATGTTACTTTGTATGTCTTGGCCATGTCATGTATTTTAATTAAATATATTGTAGCTTTTTAATAAATAATCAATTGATAATGTAAATAGCTGTATATGCTCCAAAAATGTTTCATTAAAAACAACTTTCAGAAAGACATCTAAAAGACCGCGTACTGCTTGTAGTTAAGTAACTTACAAAATTATAATATTTTATATAAGATGTTTCAGAAAGAATTCAACTGAAAGACTTTTGAAAAATTGTCTTTATATGAAAAATTTCAGAAAAATTTTTGTTGCAACCTTTATGATATATTGCAGAATTCTTTCAGAATTGTTGCGCATGAAATGTGAAAGATTGAAATGATTTTGAAACCTAACTTACTAAAAACTTTTTACAATAATCAATGTTACATAGGGTATAATGAGGTCTAGCCTCTCTTCAAGACATTATTTCATCATCATTTTATTAGAAATAACGGATGAAGAAATTAACAAATTTTATAATGCTACGCATTATAAAACGCCTTTTTTATTCTAACCAGATGATTTTTTACTTACGAGAAATAGAACTCTGCTGCTTCTAGCGGTGTACTATTTGCAGGTAAGCAATTTTAGTAAAGAGTTTAGTTTAATATATGTTACGTCGCAGCGACGTGCAAAAGACATATTATATTTTCTGCGACTTTGTAATCAAAATAGCATGTTTCTTTCACAGTGCAGACAGGATGCATACCCAGCAAACACAATGTTATATGTAACGTATATGTTAGTTGTAATTTCCTACTCAATAATGTAACTGTTACATAACATGTGTGTTATGTAACAGTTACATTGCTGAGTAGGAAATTACAATTAACATATACGTTACATGTAACATTGTGTTTGTTGGGTAATATATAAAATAATTTGCCAATAAAATGCTCATAAAATATTGATTCTTTTTTAAGATATCGGGTGTTTCTTAAAACAAACCCCAGCTAACAATTGAGTCTACTCAGAACTTGATTCAGCCGTTATTGAAAGATAATCTCGGTAATTCGTCGGCTCGCATATAGCATATACTTGATGCGACACACCTACCATGTCTTCTGAACTTTCAAAATTATCTGTTTCAACGATTTTTTAAAACAAATAGATGTAAATTGTTACAAAACAATAATTACAAAACAAATTTTCAATTAATCAATAACTTCATATTCTGTCCTTTTTATTATATCATTTCCTTTTATTATATCAGATCCTATTTATTTTTAATTGTTAGTTCAAGTGTAAAATTGAATAATAAAAAATGAAAAAATTATACTATTCATGCGATTTTTTACTCCTTCAGAATAAAAGCAATGAATAAACATTAGTATGTACATGCTGATATACACACACGATAATGTTATATTTATTATATTATACATAATAATATTATGTTCATATTTATTTATTTATTTATTTTATATAAACTGATAATCTAATGTAATAAGTTAGTTTTACATTTAAATTTTAGTCTATAAAACTACTATTACGGGAAGAATCTTACCTAAGAATCAAAAAATAAGATGTTTTTATAGATTTCTTTTAAGAAAATTATTTATTTAAACGTTTTAAGCTTTTTTCACACATAAAAAATATATATTTCATGAATATTTCCGAATTTTTGCACCCATATTGAGTTCTTTTCTTTCTCTCATTATGATTCAACTAATGATGATTCGCGGCGACATGGTCAATTTGTGAGAGTTGTTTCCGTCTTAAATTTGATATAAAAAAAATCGAAATTTATTTTACTCATTAAACGTTGTTTTTAATACTGAACTATTAAAATATCTCAAAATGTAAAAATAACAAAATTTTTATATTTTTTTTAAAAATGGCTTTTTTTAAAGTAAAAGTATCAATTTTTACCAAAAATTTGCATCATTTTCGGAGAATTGCAAAAAATTGTTTAAAAAAAATTTACATAAATTTGAAAAATATTGTTCTGAGGAGAACAATGTAAAGTTACAAGTGTAGAAAACTATTAGTTTCAATATTTGTATAATTGGTTTTTCCTTAGTCAGTTATGCCAGAGGCATAAAGCAAAATCTATGTATATTTATTGAATATATTTTTTCAGAACTATAGAAGAGGAGCAGATAAAAGTAAAAGGACCGGTTTCCGTCCTGCCAGCTGCCACGCAGCGAGATCGCAAGTTAGATCAGTATACAATAATACTCTATCTCCGATAACGAATGATCGATGACGAATTTTAAACTGCTTTAAGAATATATTTTCAAGATCTCATACTTTAAGATAATTAAGAATTATTTCATGCAATAAAAAAAATTTTTCAAGTTTCTATAAAGAATTCTCTCCTTAATTATTCTATATACGTAATATTACAGCAATATTATGTAATATTTATGTGATATTTACGTAATGTTTATATGTAAAGTTTAAGTTGTTGCAACAAATTAAATTATTTTAATGAATTCTTTTTTTAATTTTATTGGATTGTTATTTTTGTTATTTTATTTCAATATTATTTTAAAAATAATTCCATTTGATAAGATTCCATATAATATTAAGAAAATAATATTGATTGTTAACACAATAACTATATAACTAAATAATTATATAACTATTACAAATTAAAAAGTTTATAAAACTATCACTTATAACATTTTTCCATATAATAAATATTGAATTTAGATTTATTTTATTTAAATGTGACAATAATAAGAATAATCTCGTTTTATTGAACAATAAATACACAACACAATACTGTTGTTTGTGTTTACAATATTGCTAAAAGTCAAAATAATAATCTGTACATTATAAGACAAAAACCAGATACAAATTTGTTTACTACATCATGCGAATTACAACATGTTGGAATAGTCATACAAAATAGATGGAATCATAATCCTGTTAAACATCTATGCAAAAACTTATAAAATTCCGCACAAAGATAAATTTATCATCTTGTCATCAATATTAGAATTGTATACCAAGAACCGTATAAATAATAATAATATATATATATATATATATCAATTAGAAGTTTTAGTATATATTTATGTCGGACTAATTTTAAAACGATTTCACAGTTATCTTTACTTTAACGTGTATATGTATCTTAATAATGTTTTAATGATGTCTCTTACGTCAATAATACGTCGTAGAAACATTATTTAATGTCACTTTACTATAGGATGTTATATTGCAATAATATATTGCAACAGTATTACTGTGATTACCATATTATGTTATATCAATGCCATCCCACATAGCATTGTAATATTACCTGAATATTGCCATAGTATTGCCATGCAATATAAAAATATTGCTAGAATATTGCGACATATTGCAGCAATATTGTAGCAGCATTGCAACAATATATGGATGTCCGCTTTTTGTAATATTTTATTTCCATATTGTCATAATATTGTTGAGCAATATATTCGTCATATTAATGTAGCCTTTTAAACAGAATGAATAAAAACATACCGGAACACACTTGAATAATTTCAAAGGATTAAATTTTCAAGAAAAATGTCTCAGAGCAAAGTGTCTGAGTTCAAGTCCATAACTTAAAATACTTCAAATTCGGTTTTTAAAGTTTTATGCATCACGTGTTCTGGTAAGTTTTATTCGCTCTATGTAAATATGCAGACTGGCCTGATTGAATGATTATTTAAATTAAATAAATTACATTTGGGTGACAATAGCTTATGTCTTTTTTCTCTGTTAAAAATTGAAATTTGAAATGGCGAAAGAACACAAACAGTATGTTTGTAATAATTTGTACAGCATTGTTTATAAAAAGACATATGTTCAAGTAAAATTTTTATTTTGTCAAAAATGTTTTCTAGCGGAAAATTATTTGAAAAACTTTAATAATTGCACTAGAAAGATTAAACTGGAATCATTATAATTGTTACCCTCTGTCTATAATGTATGTACATAAAAATATGAAATCAGTATTATAAAATGCATTTTCATCACGCGTGCACGTAATGTGCTCCATAACGCAACGCTTTTGCGTGGGAAAAATGGCCGATAACTCAAGTCGTTGAGCACTGAAATATAATGGCTGCGTTCAGCAGAGAAAGCAGCTTAGTAAGCGCTTTGTGCTGATTGGATTATATTTTTAGATCTAGAAGAATAGTCCTATCTTAATTTAGATCTGAAAGTATAAGCCAATCAGCATAAAGCGCTTACTAAGCTGCTTTCTCTGCTGAACGCAGCTATTAATACTGGAACGAGCGCGGGCGCTAGTGTCGTGAAATGACAAAGAGGGTCTTAAGTGGTATCTTTGTCTCTTTTTAGTACAATCTGGCCAAAAGTTTCTTTGTAACGTTTATTGGATACATGTAACCGTCTTTTATAAAACGAGACTGTACGATCCCCACTATCGTTTACCACACATGCGTAGTATAGCTTAGGGCCACTTTTACCAACGTCGGTTAGATTAACCGACGGTTAATTCCAATGGAATTATCCAATCGCATTTGTCTTTGATCAGAATGAACCAATCACGGTTGACACTTTAACCATCGGTTAACTTAACCGACGTTGGTAAAAGTGGCCCTTAGAGAAGGCTAAAGATACCACCTTGGATGCTGTCTCTCGGATCACACTTATTCATAGGGTCGCGCTCGTTCCAGTATTATTATATTTCAGTGCCGTTGAGTTATTTCTCTAACCCCACGCAGAAGCGTTGAATTAGGGAAAATAGCGCCATTCGTGATGAAAAATGGTATGTGTATCTAGTGTGGTGTAGTTACTTATTGCTCCACTTGGACGCGCATGTCGCATTCGCTTCGCTCGTGCGCCAACGGCGCCCGCGTTGCGCAATAGACAACTAAACCCCACTCGTTACACAATGTACTAATCTTTTAAATTCGAATATATTTTAAATTTATATTCTATTTATATTCTAATATTAGTACACTTTTATACTATAAAATCCCATACAAAGTAAGTATTAATTAATATCATTAATATTATTAACAGGTATTTTTTTCAATCATTTTTTTGTAATAGAGAGTTTAAGATAACATTTATTCCTATTGCTATAATAACTTAGCATTTTTAGCAAAAACATTTTGAAAAAATTAATATACAAAATGACTAATCAAATAAATGACTAACAAAATGACTAATAAAATAAAATGATTAATCAAATTATGTTAATGAGTAAAAAGATAAATAAATAATTATGCGCATGATTCTGTTAATTCGTAGAATATATGCTATGCGTACGTGCAAACCAGAAACATTGCTGCGACAACATATTAGCAATATTGAACATCTATACGAAAACAATACAGCAACATTGCAAAGATATTGAGACAACTTGCTTGGCAATCTGCAACGTAGCAATATAGTGACAATGTTTTGGCAATATTCAATGCTCTGTGGGATGATATTTATTCAATGTGTAATATATCAGTAATATTTTTATAATATTTTATTATAACATGTAATATGTAATATGTAATGTTCCGGTATATTGCAATATTATTGCAATATTTATGTAATATTATGTGCTATGTGGGATACTAAATAGGTATGATTTATCAACAAACAATTAATCTTTAATATTAAAAATATGCATTTTATAACTTAATAAATATATTTCTCAGTAGTCGAATTGAGAAGACACCCGGATAAGCAGAAAGATTCCAGATTTAAACTTTGACTAAGGTAATATTTTTTGCAATGAGTTCTTTGCAAGTTTTTAAGATGCTTAAACATCATTATTAAATTAACGATCCATTTAATTTGTCATATTACTATTCTAGTTTCAGTTTAGGATTGCGTTTCAAGTTCGACAATCATAACAGGGCACAGTTTAAAACTAAAAAATGTGTTAAAAATCTATATTAAAAAATATCAAAAAACTCGGTAATCTCGCGCCGGTATACGTCCAGTGTACAAGATTACCCTATATATCTATACAAGCCGACGAGTTGCGAATTCCAAGATCTAAATAACGTTTGACAAGACAACTACAACTACAACGTGATCCACGAATTGTAATATTGTTTGTGTAAATAATCCTTAATATTTTACCTTTATTAAGCAAAAGAGGAAAGCGCGCTTTTTAAGAAGATTTAAAGTCTCTTTTTACCGATATTTTTTAAATCCTTATTCTTCTAATTACTTTATAGATTAAAAAATCCTTTTCTACAATTAACGTATAGACAATAATACAGTTCATTAGCTACGTGAAAAATGAAAAAAATTGCAAAATTACAGTTTTGTTATCGGCTTCTGGTATACGACTTATAACATTTGCTTTACATAAAAGTTTTATACTTTGTACGTTTTATACAAAAAGTAGCTAGTAGATTAGAGATTATATGAAACAACAATATTATGCTTTGAGAAATGGTCTAGAAGTTTTAGTATAAGAGAAATGAGAATAAAAAGATTTATATATGTATATGTGCGTGCAGTGTTGATGAATTAGTATACATATAGTAATGTGTAATATCATGTAAGTCGCATGTATAAGTGTATTCAATCGATAAAACAGATGATTTTAGAATCCTTTTAAGCGTATTTGAAAAAATCGAAATTAAAGAATCTTATGAATATCCCAGATAACACCAAGTCGTCTAAAAGATGACTAAAAGATGTCTAAATTGTTATAAAAATATCTTTTAATGAGAGATATAGTCGATGAAAAGATGACTATATAGACGATAGATGTCCCCTGCTAGACATCTTACAACCTCATTTATATGAAGACTAAAAGATGACTAAATTTGGACATCTTTTCGTCATCTTATTAATTATGTCGTGTAAAATTAGATTATATTTTTGCATATAATAATTCCCAAGTATACCAGATCTCTAAATTAATTTTCAAAATTAATTAAGAAATCATACTATCAAAATATATTTATTTTCGTTTCACGGAGTACCCTCATTTTGGGGATTCCGCCTTCAAAAAAATCATTTCCACATAGGTGGAAGATCTCGTAATGTTGCTGTTATTCTATCCTGTATAATTTTTATTTGCGATAAATATATCGCGTTCATCTAGTGGCGATGCTGCATCCTGTTCTCGGATAAGCGACTTTATCTTTTTTATGTTATTTTCGGACGAAAAGATATCTTTTAGTCAACTTTTCTCTTTGCTAAAAAGACAACTATAAAAAGATGAAAAGATGTCTTTTTTTAAGTTGTCTTTTCGACAAACTAAAACTAAAAGACATCTTATAGACATCTTTTCGTTTTGCCGAAAAAACAACTTAAAGAAGATATCTTTTCGTCATCTTTTAGGTATCTTTTTGCTCTGTCGAAAAGATGACTTTTAGTCGTCTTTTAGTATTTTGTGTTGTCTGGGGTATCAATTGTAAAAAAAATTGTATGTTAAAGATATCAACTGAATGTAAATGTACTAAAAAAAATTTTGTGATAGCACTCAAAAGACATCACTCTAAATGTTACGTTATTTAACGCTAATTACAATATATTTTATTTTTTTACTATAATATATCAATTTAAAACATTTTAAAGAGAACAGACGTCATTATATGTTAGAGATATCAACGTGAGCGTTCTATCAAAAAATAATAACTGTGATCACGATGTATACATCATGAATATGTCACGCACGCAAAAAATACCACTATAACCTTCACTTTCAATTAATTTTTATTTATGCTAAATAAAAAAATATTGTACAATATTTGGAAATATTAAACATTAAATATTTCCAAAAAAGTTATATTAATAATTAATTAGAATAATAATATTCAGTATAATTACAATATCTATATAGAAATATTAATTTATTTAAATAAATTCTTTATATTATTATTTTTATTGTATGTGTTTTGGAACATCGGTATTTACAGATAATATACATTTTACAAATTATTTTTTGGATTATGTTTTAATCTTCTTATTTCTAATATATATTTGTTATTTTTTTAGGAACATTAGGTAAAATGAGTTAATTTTTTCTTCTGGAATTAAGTAAAAGCGACATGTTTTTTTGTACTTGTTGAATTCTAAATCTGATTAAAATCAACATATAAAACTATTAAGGACCACTTTTAGGGCCAATTTCACCAACGTTGATTAGACTAACCGATGGTTAATTTCAATGAAATTATCCAATCACATTTGTCTTTGACCAGAATGAACTAATCATAGTTGACACTTTAACCGTCGGTTAGACTAACCGACGGTTAATTCCAATAGAATTATCCAATCGCATTTGTCTTTGATCAGAATGAACCAATCACGATTGACACTTTAACCGTCGGTTAGCTTAACCGACGTTGGTGAAATTGGCCCTTACCAAGCTCCGGTTAATTTAACCATTCTAGTAACTTTGCAGGATTCCAACTGAAGCTGATGTCGGAGACAGTTGCTGTCGGAGTCAGTGGTTGCTGCTATTTCAGTTGGAATCCTGCAAAGTTACTAGAATGGTTAAGTTAATCGGAGCTTGGTAAGGGCCAATTTCACCAACGTCGGTTAAGCTAACCGACGAGTTAAAGTATCAACTGTGATTGATTCATTCTGGTCAAAGACAAATGCGATTGGATAATTCCATTGGAATTAACCGTCGGTTAGTTTAACCGACGTTGGTGAAATTGGCCCTAAACGTCGTACCGTTAATTACACTGTGCTAGTTGCAAAATGTAACAAGCTGGGTACCCTAATTCGAGTACGCTGAATCCAATGATGGGTGCTTTTCATTTAATGACACAAGTCGACACAAGCATCATTCTGTCTTTCTTAGTATCAAATGAGTAACAAAAACAGAATGACACTTGCGTCGACTTGTATCACTAAATGGAAGGCACCCGGTGCCAACCGTTTTTAAAAGTTAGCAATAATATTTCGGGAAACAGTTTTAAGTTAGCCAACACGCGTGCGAAGTATGACATCACTAGCCAGTATCCAGTCATTTGGGAACGCTTTTCCAGTACAGTATCCAGCATAAAATGGCAGCTATTGAATAGTGAATGCACTGAAATATAATAATACCATAGAGATATAAGAATAGAGTACAGAAGGGGGCGGAATCTGCGATATCGTGCTAGAAAGAGAAAAATAGCAATAAGGGCTCCACTGTGGCTCACGCATATCATTTCGACAGCCAATCAACGCTAACGTGCGAGAGAGACAACTGGAGCCTCTAATGCAACTTCTCTATCGCACACGATATCGCTCCCGCTTACTGCCTACCGTATACTTTTTCCACTCTATTCTTATATCTCTATGAATAATACTGGAACGAGCGCGACCCTATGAATAAGTGTGATCCGAGAGAGAGCGTCCAAGGTGGTATCTTTAGCCTTCTCTAAGCTATACTACGCATGTGTGGTAAACGATAGTGGGGATCGTACAGTCTCGTTTTATAAAAGACGGTTACGTGTATCCAATAAACGTTACAAAGAAACTTTTGGCCAGATTGTACTAAAAAGAGACAAAGATACCACTTAAGACCCTCTTTGTCATTTCACGACACTAGAGCCCGCGCTCGTTCCAGTATTATTTATTATATTTCAGTGAGTGAATGAGACGAAATGGAAACGCAGCCTTAGTAATCGCTCGCATCCAATATACAAATCTAGGGAGCGTAGTTAACGGCTTTTGAGCGCTCACTAAGCGATTGCGCACCCATTAAAATATTGAGACGCAATCTATATTCTTCAATGTTCCTTAATGTTTCTCACTTAAAAAATTTCGAATGTAATTTTATATATTTGGTATTTAATTATTACTCGATGTAATTATGAATGTGATTATTGTGATCTCAATATTTCAATTGTTTCTTGTTGAATTATGTTATGGTACTCTACCATTGACAGAAAAAAATAAAGAGAAAAAGTTCAACAATGAAGTAAGTATCAAAAAGAAAACATCTTTTATGTGCATTTATATGTATATAGTAAAAGCATAAAATTCAATCATATTTCTTAGTAAATGTATACGATTACTTAATTTTAAGAAGAAAAAGAATTAAAAATAAACTATTACTGTTCAAATATAACAAATGTTAGCAGTTTGCTAACAGATTGACAATTTGATCAAATTCCTGCTACAGATTCACAGCAATCAGTGTCTGCAGTAAAGATCTGTAGACATGAGTAGATTGATAGCAGAAACCAAACAGTCTGCTGACATAACCTGACAGCAGATTGGAAGTAGAACTTGAGTAAGATCTGTAATGAGCAATGCAATCTGATGACATCAGAAATTGAGCAAATTCTAATTTTGTAGTTATTTAAATTGTGACATTTTATATTGAAAGATCTTTAAAAACATTCTTATAATATTCTTTTTTATTTTTATTTTAAGGGAATAGTTTTAAACTGTTTTAGTAATAGAAATTAACAGAAATTAGTACATTTTACATTAAAGTATTCGATTCTGAAAATATTCTGAAGATATAAAAATATCAGCTCTCATTTTCTGTATCAACATCAGCGATCATTTTCTAAATATTATGCTTGTTAATTTCCTTGATACAAACAATATATCTTACATTAAGTGCATACATAAATAATGTACAAATATGCTCGAACTTTACAATATAGATTTTAGTTAGCCCAATAAGTTTTACAAGTAGGAAACATCAATAGACATTATCCAATAAAGACACTATCTTGCATGTTCAGTGACAGCATAGATCCTGTTTGCTTTTTATCGACAATCCAACAACATTGCGTTTCACAGATGCGCTTAACAGTTTCTGTTAGATTTCTGCTGTCAATCTGCTAACATAGAATGTCAGCAGATTTTGTTAGATTTTTAGTGGCAGTTTGCCGACATCATCAGATATTACAAATTTTATATGAAACTTGTCTTTCTACCATTAAAATTTACAGCAAACTGCTCAAAATCAATTTCTGCAAGTTTGACTGCTGTAATAAATATATATTAATTATATTTATTAAAATACTTTAATAAAAGCATATCAATTGATAAATATAAATTTAAAATATAAATTTTTTGCAAATTCCATATTTTGTTAACAAACTGTGTATTGAACTGTTTATAATTTGATATTATTTTATGTTATTGAAATAACGGAACAATATAGGTATATCCATATGTAAACTTTCATATGATATTAAAATAAATATCTTACAAAATTAAATAAAAAAATTTTTTTATGTGGAAAGTAAATGAATATTTTTGTTATTTAATAAAACATGATTTTTCATAAATTGTTATATATATATTAATTCTTATTATATATATTTGCAACTTATTAATATATTTGGTTAAAATGACTCTTTAAATTATATGTTGTTTGTTATTCTTTTATTAAATTAGAATAATAAATGTATGTATTTATTACCTCAGGGAGAAATAACAAATGAGATTGACTTCTAATAGAAGTCTATTAACTTTAAATAAAAAGTTATCTATGTCTAATCACCGTTTATTAGACGATCAATTTATTACATCAATCTGATTTGTTATTTTTCTTTGAGATCGTATATATTTAGTAATATTAACTCCATAAAAGAACAATAAAGTTTATTTACATTTACTAGTTGTCTTGTTTCTTAATTCTTTCAATAAAGTTAATATATGTGTAAACTTAATTCTAATTAGTAGTAATTTTTATATATACACACATATGTATATATATATATATATGTAGTTTCTTATTTTATAAATTTTGTAAGTTGTACAAGAGTGGTCCTACAGATCAAGATGTTTTCCAAAGAAACTTGGTAGTGAAAAATCCTAAACAACAGGATATTCTTTATGAATCTGCTCAATATTTTCAAAATACTAAGCATAGAAGATTTAAAGGAGATGTCTTAGGATATTGTACACCTGTGAGTAATATATTACATAGTTATAATAATATTGTCAGTTATATAAAATTATAAGAATGGAATCCAATGATATATATATATTCACGAAACTGATAAAATTGTGTTATTGTTATGAATTTCTTTTGAAAATTCACAATAGTAATAATTTCATATTTTTGAACGAAGGTGTCTAGGAAAGATATCTTTAGGAAGATGATATAATGACTGACAAAAAAAAGAGATCTAATATCATAAGTTTTTACCTCATAAAATTATGAAAGAATGAAAGCAATTCTGGATATTTTTGTTCAGTTAATTCTTTATTAACTTAATTTTAATATTCAGAAAAGATTTTTTTTTAATTTATTTAGATTTATAATTATAAAAATAGCCAATGTCGATCTTGCAATAGTCTACGGCGGATTTTGTTTAATAATAATTTATGAATTTTAAAAATTCTTCATATTTATTTAATATATAACATATATTTATCACACATCTAACGTGTAAGCCGCTCATTGGCCGCTTTGTTGAGTGAAGTAATAATATTTATTCTTAATATTTATTCTTAGAACAATGGACTCTTTTCGTCCTAGTCTTAAGTAAAATATTTATGAATAAAATTTTAAAAATATAAATAATATATAACAATATATACATCCTTAAATGAACGCAATAATAAATATATGTTAGATATATGAGTCGCTCATTAGCTAAATCGGTTAACTCCACTTTTTGAATATTTTAAAAGATAAGAATCAATTAAGCGCTTTGACGATAAAATTTTAAAATATTGGGAATGGGATTAATCGATTTGGCCAATGAACGACTCATATATCTAACATATAGTTGTTATTGCGAAGAATATCGCTATATGTTTCGGTGGTCAAATTGATCCGGAATGCTGGGAGATCTAGGTTCGAATCCTGGATGAGAAATTATTTTTTGCAATAATTTTTTTTACAGTTTTTTCGGGAACGAAATACTTTAAATGCTTATGAGCATTCAAATTATTAAATTTTTCGTCAATTTAATATGTGAATTAATTATTCTGGATTCATATCAATTAAAAAAATTTATTTGTGAAGATGACTGGAAAACAGACTTCTGCACAAGTCCAAAAATTAATTGTAAAAGACATCTAGAAAGAAATTTCGCAAAGGAAAATAGCTACAAAGTTTATTGTAAGCAAAACTCGAGCAAAAGCTGTAGAAAAAGTTTAAAGAAACCGGTTCAATTGTTGACAGAATAAGAAGAGGAAGAAATCGGGCAATCATGTATCAGTTGTATAACTCTTATATTATACGAAACATTGAAAAAGATTCATATTTATTGATTTATTGATGGTATTGCTCGAATTGTTCGAGAGAACCTTCAGCTGAACGTATTATGTAAAATAATCTAATGGAAGCTTTGGTAAGCAGACAGCCGATTTGCAAGAAAATGATTTATCAACAAATGAAATAAAATAAAGCGCCTGAAGTTTGCTAAATAAATATACAGAAATATTAATCGACTTTTGGAAGAAAATTCCGTGATCCGATAAAAATAAATTTGAATTATTTAACCGAAAAACAAAGTAGAGAAAATCAAGAAGAAACGTCGGCTGTGTTTAGCAGACAAAACAGCTCAGTGAGCGCTTAGTAATTTTTTAAATAATGGTTCTTACTTTTTAGCTGGATCTAAATATATCGAAATCAATCATATTTTAAAGAATTATCAAGCGCTGAGCAGCTTTGTTTACTGCCAATAAGAACGTCATTTGCAGCAAACTATGAAACATGGAGGAGGCAGGAATTGCTTTATATTCACGAAGTAAGAGTAAGGAGACTTAACTACATAGTGTAGTGAGAAAAAATTGACTAATAAAAATGTTCCGTCTAGGAGAAGGTTTGCTGAATAGAATACCTTSTAACATTTCGTCGCCATCTTAAGTCTATTCTTTTTGGATGTTTTAGATGTTTCAGATGAATTAAGAGAGGAAATACTTTTAGGAGCTTAAAAAGATGGCAATTTTTAAATATTTTTTAAATAAAAAGTATTTGGCTAATTGTTTCAAACTTTTGTATGTTACTTTGTCTATTTTTTGAATACACAAATATATTTTTTTTTTACAAAATATTAAAAAATACTGAAGTTGCAGTGACGCAAATAACGGAGATGACGATATGAGTTGCTAATCGGTGAGACACGTAGCTCCTGTTGTATTGATCTGAAACAGACAGGCAAAATTTTTTAAGTTAATAAGATGTGTTACGCTCTACGTGAACCTAAAAAAATGAAAAATGAAAAAAATGACGTATAATTGAAAAAAAAGTAACTTTTTCACGAATTTTTCATTGAATTTTGCAATAAAAAAGTACTTTTTAAAAAATAATTTTCATAAACATTGAGGTTCACATAGAAGAATTATATAGTTTAGTTGTAGCTACAATTTGAAGAGAATTGGTTAAATAGTTTTTTAGCTATCTTGTACACCAATTTTGAAAATGATGTTTTGAGAAAAAGTTCAAAGTTTTGAAAGATAAAAATTATATGATTTCATTGATTTACTGGTTAGTCTGCGATCCCAGAATCATACAACAGTCCTTCAACTTTCTCGTAAAACTCGTTTTCCATTAAAAGTTGCTCTCGATGGGCTTTACGAGCTTCTTTTGTCTCCGATAAGCTGCGACGCTCCTCCCGGGCTACTCGCCGCTTGTTGTTGTCATCGGCATATGATTTATTTTGCCTACCTATTATGATATCCAGCATACTCATGATGCGCAGAATAAATGAATGACCTTTGTTGAACACTCCAGCAGCTAAGTACGTTGCAATCTCAATAATTTTTAACCCACAATGTAGGTGCTTTGGAGTGAAGCGCCAAACAGAGTTATAACATTCGCATTCTGTGTATGGCCACCCAAGCATCTTTGAAATAAATCTTCCTTGAATAGATCTTTGTATATTGGCAGGATATGTTTTTGATTTACAATAAATGGATTTCTTTGCTCCAAGCGCACGTCTATATCTGTGGCGCGTCCTGGTGCGTTACGTACATGTAATGTAATAATTCTGTCAATTCTTCGAATTTCGATTTAAAATTTTGTTTTATATTCTTCATATTGTACTAACATTTCTTCATGTTGTACTAACATTTTATGCAAAAAAATGCATTTTTTGAAGGTTGTAAAGGTATTTCTCCCCCTCCCTAATTGCACTAGAAGTATACATGTGTAACACGTGCAATATACGTAAGTATAATTTAATAGCACAGGCCCACAAAAAAAAAAGTTGTCTGCGCCATGGATCAGACCATCATATTTCCATATATTTTCACTCGCTGAAACCGAATATGACCTTGGTTTTATCTCAGCACGTCTGGATTTTTCTGTATAACCAAAAAATACCTAAAAAAACCAAAGAAATYGTAAAATCGTACAACTCACTTTTAAACATCCACTGTATGAGCTTATAGATTTAAGCTCAAGATTCTTTGACTGTTATACATTAACGACATAACCCTAAAGCACTTAATAAGTGACTTGTAATAAAATAAACCTCTAACAGCATAACCCAAAGTCAAAACAAGCTAAGACAATACTGCTTGGTAAATTCCGATCCGGCATACCTCATGACTTCCTAACCTTGTGATATTTCTTTCGATAACGTAAATCAAAAGGACAATATTACTAACATAAAAGTCACTCAATGATCAAAGTCGGAACAGTAGATTAAGACACAGCTCATGATCGTTTGTGCTTTCGCACCCTCTTGTCTTCAAATGATCTGTGGAGTGGGTTTCGTTTACGCTTTTTT
>JANQDE010000078.1:207438-218605 GCA_037157785.1 Cephalotes varians
CTTAAAGGTAAGCCGAAACGTTTGTAATTATACTGAATAAATCTTATTAGTTACTGCGCACCGTCAACAGCGTGTTATAGCTCTCATTAGCCCTTCCACGATTTTATAATTATTAATATTAATATTTAGTTATGAGCAATATCTTTTATACTGTTAATATTCAGAATAAGTATATCTTCTAACCCTTGTAACCATCTGTAATTACAATTTAAAAATGGCGACGAAATGTTGTAAGTTATTCCATTCGGCAAACCTCCTCTTACACGGAACATTTTTCGTGACCACTTCTAGTCTACGTACTTAGGTCTCCTTACTCTTACTTCGTGTTTACATTGTAACGTTAAGAGAAATTAAATCAAAATCAATGATAATACAACTGCAGATACCTATTTGTATTCTTTGCGAAAATCTGGAGATATGCTTTGCGGGCTGGAAGACAATTTCATCTTTTAACAGGCCAATAATCCGAAGTATACAACTAAAAAAAAGTAGAGATAACAGATTTGAGCAACATGCTAATAGCATATGGGGAAGGTAGAGAAAGTGCTGACAAGCATTGACCATACACACTAAGTATGAGCCTATGTATGCTTCATGTTTTAGCCAGTTTTGAACAGTAGAAAAGGACAGATGATATTTGCTATCTTTTCTCTCAAATTCCCACACAGCACATTTTATCCCATGGATGTCCAATGGATTTTGGGATATCGCAATAACTATAAGATATCCTGAATGATCTCAGTTATCCAACGGATATCCAGGGGATGTACAAGTGTCCATAAGTGTGAGATCCTACGGATGAAATGGAAATATTTTAAAATACTATATGGAAGTGAGAAATAGATTATTGTTCCATTATTACACAATGAAAATGAATTATTTTAAATGATATGCCAAATATTTGTAATTTGTACTCTTAATATAACATTTAATATAATAAAAATCTTTATAATATTTTTTTGTAGTATTTATTTTTTCTATTATTAAAAATTAATACAATCCGCAAATCACAATAACACAAATACATTGTATTCTATTTTTTCGAATGTAGTTTATTCTAGACGTCATTTAAGTTAATTAAATTTAATTGAGATACATCTCAATTGGCACACAATCGTTTGTATACCAATAATAATTATGACATTCTTTACTTCTAGTCTTAATTTTGACATTCTTTATTTGCAAACTTTTGTTGTGTGCTGTACCAATTTTGGGAGACTACTTTTTGCAGCGTATAATATATATATATCCTTTGCTGCTAATGGATTAAAGAATACGTTTATAAAATAAAATTTCCAGTTAATAATAAAATACATTTTCCAGTTTTGCATTATATATATATATATATATATATTGTATAATAATATAATTGATCATGAAATAATTAATATCTATGATACATAACGTGCGAGAAATAAGCTGACGATATTTCATATTTTATATTAAAAAGTATTATGACATTTTAAAATATCTCAAAAAATTTTTAACCAAAAGGAACTTTATTGTAATTCTGAGAAACGTCTCAACAAAAGCTAAGAATATACAATAAAAAATATGGGGTCACATTTAAAAAATTCAATTTGACCTTGTCTTGACCTTGGCGATGTTATCCAAGATCAAAAATAAGATCAGTAAATAGATTTTTTAACCCTACAATTTTTATTCGAAACACTTTTCTGTAAAACTTATATTTTTTGAAATTTTTCAGATTTTCTATGCTTTTTCCTTATTCTGTATTAAGGTGGAGCACAAATAATGAAAGTGACAGGATGAAAACATTGTAGAGAAAAGTAGATGACTGATCACTAGTAATCATCGCGCAAAAATAGAATCTTATGACTTAATATCTTCAGGTGGTAAATTGGACTTAAAAATTCAGAATTTTTATCAAAAATGTGATTTTTTTAAAAGAATTCAGAACATGTTTACGTGGTAAAAAATGCATCCATGTAACTTTTAACAAATTTTTAACATAGCATCTAATCCCCTTAATTGGTTTTAAATCAATCAAAAAAGAAAAGATCAACTGAAAAATTTACAAAAAAGAAAAATGATATGCTTTTAATATAAGACGCATCCGTGTGAAGTTAGTCCCCAACATTAGAAAAAAAAAAATTTTATAGTTTATTCGATTGCTCATTGTACATCTATGCACATTTAAAATTTTCGTTTGCACATCCTTAGTTAAAAAGTTATTAACAAAACATTTTTGGGGAAGCCAACTACACACTAGTCCCCAACTATGAGCAAATTAAATTGAATTAGCCTTAATCGATAGATTTTTGTTTCACATTTCCAAACAACAATTTCGATTTTTTGTTTGCACATCCTTAGTTAAAAGTTATTGACAATCATAGTTCCAAGAACGGTCGATTTCAAAATTCGAAAAATAAATACGACATTTAAAATAACATAAATGAATAGATTTTTGTTTGCACATATTTCCAAACAATTTGAGCTTTATAATTTTAAGCCTAATTTATCCTTGAAGATATTAATTCATAGGATTCCATTTTTGCGATCATTACTTGTGTGATCGATCACCTATTTTGCCCTATAGCATTTTTATCTCGTCACTTTTATTATTTTTGCTCCATCTTATTCTGTATAGAGAATCTTTCAGAGGAGCAATTTAATTATTAGGTTGCTTCTTGCCCTGATGAAGTGAATTACTGAAAGTAAAATGTCCACGAAACATTGGTATTAATGGATCAAGATGCTAAAACAATCTCTTTTAGCACTTTTGAAGAAAATACCCGTGAAAGTCACAAAAACAAAATCAAATTTATTGGTCTTTACAATTTATATTCTCATAGAAAATCTATAATCTTTTTTTGGATAAGAAAATTAACAAAACCGGAGTCATTTGAAATTATTTTGTGGCGTTTCGAAAGATTTGGAAGGAGATAGAAAACTATTTTTAAAATCTCGTAAAGAAACGACTAAAATGACTTCAGGCAAATGCAAAAGAAAGTTATAATCTAAAGTTATAATATAATTAATAAATCTGTAATGATGCACTCTGAAAGAGCATTGTTCCTAGCCGAATAATTGCTAAAAGACGTCCTGCTCAGTGATGCGATTTCGAGTCCGCGCACCACAGCGATTTTCCCCCTCCACTACACACACAGAGTCGCGACGAAATCGTCACACGAATAGCCGAGCGCGACTCTGTGTGCGTAGTGGAGGAGGAAAATCGCTATGGTGCCCGTGCTCGAAATCGCATCACTGATCCTGCCTCCAGAACGCAACGGCGCGGTGCGCCAAATTTATTTTTGCCATCGAAAATTCAGAAAAGCCGCAAAATCGTGCATACCGAACGAACGCACCCGAACACCGCCGATCATTGATCCGCTCCCTACGCAGGACAAACGCTCGGCGTTTTATTTTAATGTAAATTTTAATTTAAATTTTAATTTAAAATTTTATTTTAATTAATAATAATTTGATTATATTTTATTATAATTTATGTTATWTTATTAGRTTTTTAATAATTTTTATTTATATATTTAAAAATTTAATTTATAGATCAATGAGATTATTTTTTGGTCAAGAGTTTTATTCTTTGTGACTTTATTTTAAGAGTTTGAATTATTGGATTAATGATAATAAGCCGAGTGACGGCGAGAACAATCAATCTACGATTTTTCCTAAATAAAATGATCTCTCGACGGAAAATCTCACTTTGCTCGCCGGCCAGTTTTCCGTACGATCCGCTGAGCTTGCGATTCCGAACCTACTCCGCTTCCTAGAGCAAACGAGTTGAGCGAAAACTAAGGGATCGAGTGTTCTCGGTCTCTGCCGAGCGTTTTCAGCAGCTTGCTCGCTGCTCTTCTAGATTTCCGGCTAACCGATAAAAACCAAGGAGATGGAGTGTTCTCCGTCTCCGCCGAGCATTCTCGGCAGCCATACCGTTCCATCTCGAATTGCACTTACACTCGAGAGATTCGCATTACGCGCCTCGCGATCGCGATCACACGCGCCATTAACGCGCGCAATCCGCGATCGCCCACTCCGGCCGAAAAGACCAAGTATGTCTGACCATGGGCAACTGAGAAATTAGGCCGACTCATCGATCATCGATCCCGATGCCTAGCGCCGTTCTGCGAACCGCCGCGACTAGCTCTCTAAATTCGTCGATTGTAAATCCGACTCGCTAGCCGCGCCGTCTCTTATAAAATAACTACGTCATGTCAACGTTACAATTAATGTAAGCTAATTACGTCGTTCCGTTCTCAATCTGTGTAATATAGCTGCCGCACGACGATTTCTGTCGATAACGCTTTCTGTAGTTACACACGTTTATTGCCGCTTTCTGTTACCGTAACGTAGTCACTTTCAATCATTGTGTCTTTCATTATCATTTGTAATATAAGCATCGTACGTCACTCTCTGTATAATCGTTTCGCACTTTTTGTAATCGATCTATGTCCTTCTCGCGTTTTTTTTTTTTTTGCGTAGAACAAATCTATTTCTGTAGTACGTAACCGCTGGTTTGCTTCTTTCTTTTCCCCAATTGCTTTCGATCCTTGGCCACGATCCACGAGCTAGACCGCGCAATCGAAAGGCTGATTTCATTTTAAATCAAATTCTATTCTTTTCATATTTACAAAATTTTTTTTAAATTTTGTTATTAAAAAAATATATATATATATATCTTTTGTTCTAATTTTAAGCAAAAAAACATTTCTGAAGATAATTAAAAATAAATCTAAATTGGATAAAAATGTTTTAAACATTAAAATTAAGTTTCTAAAATTAATAAAAAATTTGAGAGAAACATTTATTTTTTATTTCTTCATAATTTTATGAGGTAAAAATTTACTAAGATGATTTCTTTTTTTGATGAGTCACTGTATAGTTGTTTATATGTTATTGAAAAGCTGTTTTCATCGCTTGCCTTAATTAGTCGTAAATAATTCTAGTATAACATTTTATCAGTTTCACTAAATTTATATTTACATAATTTAATTTTACAGTGGAATGAAAATGGTTTTGAGATTTCGAAAACATTTCATGGCAAGTTTACAATGGTATCTCCAGTATGGTTGGCTTTTCCTTTTGGTAACACTTCAACCTATCAATTATCCACGCATTCTGTTCAGATAAAATGGATAAAGGAAATGAGGGATAATAATAATGTTAATCATACCGTAAAGCGTAAGTTGAAAATAATTGGAGTATGAATATGGTTCTATTCTAATATTATTGTTATTTTTAGTTATCCCTAGAGTATTATTTGAACATTGGTCAATTAACGACATTATTAAAATATATAGTAATACAAAGAGTCAAACTCAATTAATAGTATCTCTCTTAGATACTGCCAAGGTATATAATACACATTAATAATTTTTTTATAATACGATGGAGGACTGAAAAGTTTTGTTCCCACTTTAATAAAACTGCTATGAGTGGATATAAATTGATTGAAAAGAAAATGAAAGTAGTTTTATTATTTATTAATGCGACAATTTTCACGAATTATTTCTTCTAGTCGTTTTTAATAGAATTTGCTTGTTGCAATCACAAGTTTCCCTATGACTGTGATTTGTCATTCAAATCAATTTTTTCCGTTTCTTTGCCTTTAAATTTTGATAATATTTAATAAAAATATTTTCACATTGATACACTGGTCTCCATAAACTTTTAATCTTCGATGAATGTCAATTGGTGCAATATTTTTTACTATTCAAAAATTCAATAACAGCCCGCTGCTTGAAATTAAAACTTTAAATTATTCATAGTTTCTTCTTATTTTAAGACTAAGTTTTAAGTAATTTCTTAAGATAGCTAATATACGGTTTTGTTATTGGTTTAAATCTTAAAACATATTAAAATCACATCTTAAAAATATACTTAAGACGGTCTTAAATATAAGAATCGACTTTGAATGCCTTATATGACGCTACCAATAAAACATATATATATATATATATATATATATATATATAYATATATATATATATGTTTGATAATTCTGTGAACAATTTTCATGGGCAGCTATAGCGGACTAAATTAAAGCGGAAAGTTCTCTAACATTTAACTTTTCGCAATAGTCAACGAGATATTAATTTCTAAAGATTGCCCAATACGCGCGTCCGCCCAGCCTTGTACTGGCAAGTGTACGTCCATTGTATATCACCCATTGAGGCGGCCGGTGAGGAATACTATGTATATAAAACACATAAGACGCACGTGTCTCCCGTTCTGTGTATTACTACGCGCTTTCTTGCTACGCAAGTTAACATTTCACACTTTCTTTGTACGCATACAAATATAATTTTCTGTGCATTTAAATCACTGCCTTTTTACACACAAAATTTATACCTCACAAAATTTTATCAAATTTTTATTAAAATTTTTCTACCAAAAACGTCTTGATTGGTTGTTTAACTTATATATATTGAGCTGGAGATTAACAGAAATTATATCTTAAAAAGAAATGATTTCTGCCAAAGTGGCAGGTTATTTTGAACTGCAATCTATCAGTTTCAGAAAGATCAGAATCAGAAATGATCATTTTTCACTAAAATAGCACATAGGGGACAAAACTTTTTAACCTACCATTGTATATATTATACAGTGATCAGCAAGAAATGTAAATTTCGACCAGATTTCGATGTCGCTTTCCACTGCTTCACTCCTTGCCAGTCAGTAATGCCGAACGCGCATAATTAAGACTTGCGACGTTTTGTTTCAGAAGCGATATCATACATATAATGGAATTGTACCGATAAATATTTTGATTAAAGAAACCAATCTCGATGACATTAACTTTGACATATGTTGTCAAGGTCATGAACAACTTTCAAAAAGTTTTAGTCGGTGGTCATTAAAAAGTTATTAACTAAAAATATAAATACCTGATAAACGGAAATGGATTGAACATTTGTAATCCATTTTAATTTATTTGAACACAAATTAGATTGAAAAGATAGCAGTTACATCATTTCAATTCTACGTCATGGAATAAAATAGATTATTTGGCCAATAAAACTTTTTTTGGATTGAAAGAATATAGAAATCACTTCGTTTTAATTCCGTTTCATAGATTAAAATGTATTGCGTGGCCCGTGTAACTTATTTTGGAATAGAATTAAAAGAATAGGACTCCTATAGTTTCAATCCCGTTTTATATATTACAAGGATTCAAGAAATTCTTAAATTTTAATTGGATAAAAATGGATTCGTGTAGTCATTGATATAAAAGTTTTATTCTTTGTATACGTACACAAAAAATAGCTAGTGGACTAGAGATTACATGAAAGAACAATGCTATATAGCATTGTTCAATAAGATCTCCCCCTCCTGATGGGTCAAAAAATGATGTTATTTTTGCGCGTTTTTATTTTCATGCAATTTTCTTTACTCATTCTTTTCAAATTAAAAATGTAATTCTTTTTACGCGATTTCTTATTATGCGGAACATATCTATCACGTAAAAAGAAAATTAGATGTAAAATGGGCTTCGAGGTAGTATGGGATTCGATGTCGTGCCATGCTGCAATGAACATCATACCCACTAAAAAAAAATCTCCTTCACCGCAAACTCTTAACGGGAGTGATCTAGAATCTGAGCCGAATGGCACTGCGACTGGCTCCCCCTTCAGGCTGACCCGTTCAGTGCTTCACCGCATGCCCGAAGGACGTTCTACAACTGAGGAGGACACCGCCGCGATACGACACACGGAAGGGGACGCCCGTTATATAACAGATGCTGGCGGGCGGACTATAATAGGCGCAGCAATAAAAAAAGGAGATATTAAAAAAAAGTTATGTTTCAATCAACGAAAGAAGACTTAAAATGAAAAATACGTGAAATTTGCGCTAGCGTAACTCAGAAATGTTGTTTAGAGTTAGACAAAATTTGATAGAATTAATAAGTGTTTAAATGAGAGTTCAACAGTTTGAACATTTAATAAAATAAAAAATATGAAGTCTTTCATTTAATTTATAGTTTTATTATTAGTTTGAATGCACTCTACTTTAAAGTTCAAATGTATATAACTTTTGATAGAAGCACTTTTCAAAAAAATGATTTAGATAAAATTTACTTGTTTTTTCTCGTAGAATCCAAATATGTGGTATTTTATAAGAGATTTTATTTAAAATTATAAAGTTACTCCCCGCTCTAAGGGAGAACGTAATTAAAAGACCCTTTGGAAATTTTCTCATGAATAACTTTTTGATTCGATAAATATTTTAAAGTTATTGACTCGTCACATTTTACGTTGGCCATTCTGTATAATTCAAACTAAGCTATCGATTGAGTCTCAGAATTTGGTCGATTCACAGCCATTATTGAAATTTAATAATCTCAATCTTTAATAATCTCACAACTCATTGACTCGCGTATAGATACACAGGATGATCTCGCGCTGCGTACATTTGGCAAGAAATATTACCATGTTTTTTAAATGATAATAGAAAATATAATGTTTAATTATTTAAAAATAAAAATTATTTGAAAAGAAAAAAATTTTAATGGTTAAATGATACGATTTCATTATATGCGTGATATCATTGCTCCTAAGCAAAGCAAACCTTAGTCATGGCTCGTATACACTAAGCGATGAATGTTGAGCAATATCCAATGAGTTCTGTTTTTTCTTGCACTGAACGTTACATCAGTTCATCGCTCATCATGTTCAGTGTAAGAGACATTTGATGAGCCGTTGTTATCACGTGACTGGCAAAGAGTGAACAGTAGGAAGCGAAATCTGGCCGAAAGTTGCATTCCTTGTCGACTTTTGGTATATATTATTGGTACATATTGCATCTTCTCTATCTATTAAAATATGATACGTAAACATTTTATATTTACAGACTTTCCATTTTGACGGATATGTCTTAGAAATGTGGAATCAGTTTGTATTTGCAGGTGCAAATCTACCAATTGTTACTTCTATAATCAAATCTATTGCACAAAAGTTGAAGAAACATAATTTGGATGTTATATTAACAATACCACCGTCTCGAGGGTATTTGATGCTTTTTTTAAATATATATATTATGTATAAATTTAATTTTTTTACTTATTTGAATCTTCTTTTAGTGCGCAAGTTGAATTATTTTCAAAGGAACAGTTTGATCAACTATCATCATATGTAAACGCTTTTTCGCTTATGACTTATGATTATTCGAGTATTCAAAGGCCGGGTCCAAATAGTCCTCTCAATTGGGCCAGACAATGTGTAGAATTATTAGTTCCAAAGAAAAATGATCCTAAACGATCTCAAATTTTATTAGGTATTAACTTTTATGGTTACAATTATACACCAGACGGTGGCAGGGCAATTCTCGCATCTGAATATTTGGATATATTAAAATCATTTAAAGGAAAGATTCATTGGGATAACAGCAGCAAAGAACATTTCTTTGAATCAAAGTAATATTTTATTATATATAATCTATTAGTTCTTTTTTCTCTATCGTCTTGTCTGCGTCTCAATCTCTTTTTTTTGTATTTATTCTTTTTTATCTGCTTTTGTCTTTTTCCCTCTTCTTTTTCTTCTATATCCTTTGTCTTTTTCTTTTCTCCCTTATTGCTTTCTTATCTTTTTTGGCTTTTTTCTTTCTTTAAGAGGTCTCCCTACTTTGATCAGTCAGAAAAATCGATTTTTCTTTTTTGCATTTTCTTATAATTTGACAAAAATTTATTCCCAAAGCCTTAGAGCTGAATTTAAAAAACTGACAACACTATAAGTCTTGATAAATAGCGGCGCGTAGATAGAAATCGTTGGCACTCGTAGAAAAGAACGAGCAACTTGGAAGAATTTTATGAGAAAGAGGAAAGCGTACTTATAACCTGCATAGCTGAATAATTGTAAGTATGATTTATTTGTATTGTAACATATACAGTATATTGCTATATATTGTAAAATAGTATTTGAATCTTTAAATGCATTTTTCTTGAAACGACATTTTTCGAGCTAACGACAACGATATCACAAAAACTACTGAACCAAATGACCTAAAATTTTTATAATATGTTAAGAACATGTCTTTTCGCATGAACAAGAACTAAATCATAATTTTCAAAATTCGAATTTTATGGCTCAAAAAACTAGCAATTTTTCTTAAAAAATTTCAAACATTTTTAAAAAATCATGTAAAATTTTTTCTTTTCAGTATTTTTAGTTCATTTCATCAATATTTCTAGTTCATGCTATAGCCACACTTATACAAATTAAGAATTTGTTTGTTTTTTTGTTTCAGATATACACAATAGAATCACTGTCGCTATAGACAAACGTTTTTTTTTAATGTTTTCAATAAATCTACCATAACATCAAATATATCCGAATATGTTCAAATATATTTTTATACAAAAAAAATTAAGTATTCTTGAAAGGTACTTAAATGAATGCACAAAGTTTGGAATTATAATAATTTATAGATTTTTTTTTAATTCCCAAAAATCAACTTATTTTTGGAGCGTCAAAGTAGGGAGATCCTTTAATTTTTTTTTTTCTTTGTTTCCTTTTTCCTATTTCTTCTCTTTTCTGTTTCTCTTTTTTTTCCTTCTATTTTATTTATAATAATATTAATATATTAATATGAAAAATATATAAAAAAATTGGTTTTTTAATTATATTTATAAATTGATGCATTTATTTTAGATTAGCTACAGGTAATAACTACATCTTCTATCCTACGTTATATTCAATTAAAGTTCGATTAGAACTTGCTACTAAACTGGGTACAGGAATCTCGATTTGGGAATTAGGTCAAGGATTAAATTATTTTTATGACTTACTATAAATTGTTATATAATATTTTTTATTTTATATAATTAAAATTTTGTAATGTATATAAAAATGCATGTAAGAAAAAGCCACAAAATATATTTCAACAATCACATAAAATTTATATATTATTGATAAAAAATATATATATTTATCCTGCCTCAACTTTAATACACGCATATATCTTTATACAATTATTATAATTTATAGTTATAATTCGTTGTACTATTATCATTATCTGTATCATTCGATCCACGACCTTTGAACGTCATCATGATCTGTGGTCCTTTTAAAATGTGATACATTAATGCCCAGCTCATCTTCATCGGTAATAAACTAATAAATACCAATAATTTCACTAAATATACTTATTGTATACATATACTTATTGTACTATATATAATTACACACACACA
>JANQDE010000078.1:218615-231309 GCA_037157785.1 Cephalotes varians
CGCACGCACGCACGCACGCGCACACACACACACACACACACACACACGCACACAATGTTTTTATTGAACTCACTTTTTAAACGGCAGTAAATATCTTAGAATATTAGGTAATATTATTAACGTCTCGTTTGCTAATACGCTCATGACCACTTCTTCGGCAACATATTCTGGTTCAAGCATTGGCATCAATCTGTTCAAAATATTATTTTATTTTAATGTATTGTATATAAGTAATTATTAAATATAATAAATAACAATTGTCTTCTCAATAATTATATATTTATAATACATCATTACATTTTCACGTACCTAGATTTCACCCCATTGAACATTCCCGTATTAATGAGATAGGGACAAACTAAAGTCATATGAATTCCTTCGTATCCATGCACCTTAAAATACATTGATAATAATAAAATGATAATTGTAATAATAATGATGATACGAAACTATTCGTTTTATTTAATAATTATTTTTACATACTTTGAGTTCGGTGAAGAGACTCTCGTGGTATCCAATGGCAGCGAATTTTGTCGCAGAATAATCCGTACAATTATAAATTCCTAAAAGCCCAGCAACGCTCGCTATCGTCACAATGTGACCATGATTATTTTTTATCATATCTTTCAAGAATGACTTTGTAATCTGTGAAACAAATTTTAAATAAAATATATAAATCGAAAATTATGTAACAATTTTTGTCAAAAATTTGAGAAACGCAAATTTCCTTAATGTTAATACTCACCCAATAATGTGATAAAATATTTACTTTAAAAGTTTGTTCGATTTCATGATCGGGCAATTCCATGAAAGTCTTCCCATATACATATCCAGCATTGTTTACTAACAGACTTACCTAAACAATGATAACAACAAATAAACAACGAGTACGATTTAGAAACAATTGTTTACTCGATATATTTTAATTTTTTTACCTTACCAATTAAAAAAATACTTTTAAGAAAAACTTTAATTGTACTGTCAATGCATTTTTAATAATTGATAAGATATTAAAAATCACAGAATTGAAAGTTAATGTAAAAATTACATTACATTAATTCTTTAGTTATGGCATGCTATAAATATAATAAAAACCGGCTGTGTGCGAAACGATCGCAAATCGATCACGTAGATATGGTACTAAAATCAGAATCGCGCTAGTAACTCAAGTATATTCTATACAGGGTGTCCCATTTTAATGTCCCACCCTAAATAACTTTTATTTTTGATCTTAGAAAAAAATGTTTCAGACAAAAGTTGTATAGCTTTGAGAGGAGATAACATAAGATAGTGTCATTAATTTGGCCTTGAATTGTTTGAAGATCACGTAAAGGTTACCTTTCCCAATTTCTTAAATAGAACCCCCTACTTTTTATTGCACGTTCTTGTAAATCATCTCGAGAGCTTTCCAAAACATTATAATTGAGTATCTTTTCGTTAAGTACTTATTAAATTATAAATCAAGATCGGTGTATGTGTACACAATTTTTATAGATGTTCGAAAATACCTCCATTTACTTATGAAATGTCTATCGCAGTCGCAAAGATAATTCGTGACGGTGGAAGATGCCCTGATAAACTGCAGATTAACCGAAAAAAGTAATTTTACAACGCAACTTTAAAAGAGACACAACGTGAATCATTATTCGACGTATTCAGTAATGATAGCATCAATCGTCGAGCAATTCAATTGCACGCTCAAAAATGACATGTGGAAACTGTTTATGCTCAATAGAAATAATAAATGAATCGACTCGCTAGAGCATCTCGTATCAGATTACAACGCGCAAAAGTATCGAATGGATATCGTTATTGGCATGCGACTCATCGACATTATTTAAATTCCGCGAACGCTGACAAGTCCTGGAAAAAAAATTCAGTTTAAATAAATGCCTTTGATAAATATTCAATTTATGATTTACAAAAATTTTGTTGGCGTAAACAAAAATTTTCCTTATTTTTTTAACGCACATTACGTACAACTTGCAGAAACTTTTACACTTTATTCTTGGCAGCGCATATATATGTTAAAGAGCTTCGACATTTTCTTAGTGAATGTAATATTTTGAGTATTTTTACGAAATTTTTTTGTAGTCTTGTAATTATGTATTGCTGATTATCTATCAAACGAAATAGTCGACATGATTCGTATTTTGGGTGAGGCTGGAAGTAATTATAGTGCAGCGGAAAGATTGCTGAAAGTTATCCTAACAGACGTGTAGAAAGATCATCTGTGTAGAAAGATGATAAGAAAACTCATTGAGAAAGCACACCAGGGCAGTTTAAAAAGAATACGATGAAAATTCAGCAAATTTATTGGTTGTCTTGGTGCAATTGTATTGAATCTCTACATTTCCACCAGACAAATCGATAGACAACACGGCATATCAAAATCGACAGCAAATCGTATAATTAAAATAAATAGATTCCATCCCTATCATATCCATCTAATCATCAATTAGAACCGAGGAATTTTGAGCCACGCTTGCAATTTTGTAACTGGACCTTGAATCAAATTCAAAGAAACCCACATTTTATTGCAAATGCTCTTTTCTGATGAAACCACGTAATAGAGGGGAGGGGGGGTTAATAGACATAATTATCATTATTACTCCGATCAAAATTTTACTCTCTCATTGGTAAACAAGTCGAGAATTTCAAAGACAATGGTCTATTAACGTTTGGGCAGGTATTCTTGGAAATAATTATAGGTCCATATCTTTTTAAACAGTATCTGAACGCGAAAAACTATTTCGTATTTCTTCAAAATGATCTGCCCAACCTTTTGAGACATATCAATAATTGCTCAACCGAATGTAGTTTCAGCAGGATGGAGCATCAGCTCACAGGTCTCAAACGTTACAAATTTTTTTAATAATAGATTCCGAAATAGATGAATTAGAATGGGTGATCGGACTCACAAATGACCACCAAGATCATCTGATTTAAACCCTCTCGATTTTATTTTTGGGGATACATAAAACAAAAAGTTATGCAGAAAAGCCTACAACAGCAGAAAAATCGTATTCGAGAAGCATGTACAAACATAAACGCAGATGTTCTTCAAAAAGTGCGGAAAGATTTCCGCCGTAGGTTAGACGTTTGTATCCAAGTAAATGGCGGTCTTTTCAAACGTCGATAATAATTGTAGACATGCCCCGATCTTGCCTTGACCGGACGGATCGTGCCCCGATCTAGCCTTATAATTTAACAAGTACTTAACGAAAAATACTTAATTATAGTGTTTTGGAAAGCTCTCGAGATGATCTATAAGAATGTGTAATAAAAAAAGGAGTTTTATTTAAGAAATTGAAGATAACCTTCACGTGACCTTCAAGCAACTATTCAAGATCAAACTAATGACATCATCTTATGTCCACCTTAAAGCCATACAACTTTTGTCTGAAACATTTTTTTTTAAATCAAAAATAAAAAAGTTATTTGGAATAGAACATTAAAATAGGACACTCTATATATATATATATATATATATATATATATATATATATATATACTGTTATGTCCTGTGGATTCCACGATTTCTTCATTTCACGGATAACTAATAAAATAATATTTTAAGATAAGAAGCGGATAAAACCCGAGCGTTAACAATCATTAATGGCTCGGCGCTGATACAAAAACAAACATTAATGGCTCGGCGCTAATAAAAAAAATATCGAATAAAGAAAACTTGGGGATGCTAAGACGTGTCTCTTTCTAATTGCGACATGTTCAATATAAAGGGACTATATATACTTCTAAGGCTGTGTTATCATTATTTTAACATTAAAGTCATGTAATCTTAAAAAGAATGCGTCTACAATTATTGAGACTTATTTATGATTGATGTCATGTAAAAATATATTCAATTGTGACAAGGAAATTTTCTTTTTTTCTAGAAATACACTTCTGAGGCTCCATTATCATTATTTTAATATTATTCCTAAAATTATAAATAGAATAATAGTTATCGTTATGTCCCCAAAAATATCTTATAAAAAAAATAAGTAACCAAAATGTTTCCCAAAATTATCTTATCGAAATTAGTCATACATTCCTAAGGCCTGATAAGGTCTCTCCGCTTATGACAGCATACTACCCCTGACGTCATCTCCCGCACCGCAGGACCTCTCACCCCGCACTCCCTTTGGAGTTTCTGAGAATCCGTGTAGTATATCTATTATTCTTGTTTACTTTTTAAGTTTTCAAAAATTTTTTTCAAAAATACGTATTATTAATACAACTTTGTAATTTTATTTTTTAAGAAACTTAAAATTATTATTATTTAGGTTAAGATAGATTAGTACAATTAGTTTGATACAACAGTATTTTTTTCGAGGGATGTCTTCATTTTTGACACTTTTTTTACTTATTTCTAAAAAAAAATTTGGTAATGATACCTATAAGTGTTTCGACTGTTCCACATAGATTTGTGACTTTCCACGCAAAGCGAGGAGCACTCAACACCATCTCCTACTTATGAAGCGATACAAGATCTATAATTGTACTGTTCCACATAGGTTTTTGACTTTCCACACGATAAAATTAGCTGGTTGAAGTTTGGAAAGTTCCTGAAGTGATTTGTAAGAAACGATATTTCCAGTTTTGTCCGCAGTAACTTTAATGTGTCACAAACAAAAAACAAAATATTCTGATCAAGTATACGTGAAGAATAAAGCATATATAGGCAACCCCCGACCCGCGGGCCGGATCCGGCCCTCCAGAAGTTTATTCCAAAGCATTATATTATAAATAAATGAAATATGAGGAAGCAACTTGTTTTAATTCATTTAATATTAATTTGTTTTATTTGATAATTTTGTCCAGCCTTTAACTCGGTCCTCGAACTAGGAAAGGTTGCCTATGGTATAAAGGCACGCTTATGCTCACAAAATTATCCTTTAGATCAGTGCTCGGAGTTAAATGCACATTAAGTCTTAATAGATCAATTCGATACGCGTTTCAGTGATTTCGAAACGCTAAGAAAAGATTTAATACTCTTTGAGAATCCTCTCACTGTGCAAATCGAGGAACAAAGCTTAGAATTTCAGGAAAAACTTTGCGATTTGCAATATGATTTATCTTTGAAAACATGGCTAGAAAAAAGGGTTGATTTTTTCAAAATTTTAGATGCATTGTGTTATCCACGTCTCAGAAATTTCGGTCTTCGAATTTTCTCTATGTTTGRRTCCACGTATTTATGTGAAYGTTCTTTYTCAAAAATGAAATTTACAAAAACGGAAAAACGTTCTTGTTTAAGTGACACATCATTATCCTCGCTGATGCGAACTTCTTCTTCTAATATCTCTGTGGATATATCATCCCTAGTAAAATCATGCAAACGACCCAGAAAATCAAATTAATATTTTCAAGAAAATTAATTGTTTCTTCCTTGTTTGTTTTTATAAATGTTTAACATTAGAGAATGTTGTTTTCCTGTCAAGTCACATATTTGATCAGCTTCTTCGTTATTTTTTAGTGGAATAGGCTCTTTCCACTAGTCCCAGCACAAGATGGAGGGTTCAGGTCTAAGAAGGGTCAGGATCATCCCTTCACCACCAGCAGGTGATATCCCGCGACTATCCTCGCGACTATCACCAAGGATTTGTTGTGCTCAACGATTCACCGGAGCGTCCAGGGACACCGTAATCCACACAAGACCGGGATACCCTATCTACAGCGGCCCAGCATCCCCTGCCGCCGCATCCCGAGCGCAGCGTTAGGGCAGTACAGTCTTACAGCATCCCTCAACATCTGAAGAGCCTTCCTACCGGGGAGGAAACCTCTCTTGCTAAGACCTCTTTATTTACAAGGGGCCCAGTGTCCTCTATGGCACGATTTACCATCCGTGTCTCGGGCCGAAAATCGGGAGACCGGGGCTTCCTTCCCCCCGGGGCGCCACCCCCGGTCGTAGACTCAAGGACCAATTCCTCGGGTTCGTACCCGCATAACTAAGAAATCGCCGAGAGCAATTCCTTGACGGTCAGCCCGGGGCGAAGTCCGCGAATGCGCTCCGCTTCCGAACTCGCGACAGGTCTGTCTTTCGGCAGCTTGTCGCGGCGAGGAATCGGTCCGGGGAAGAACGGGGCCAGACCAGACTCGCCTGTACTCCCAAGGACTAAGGTCATTTCCATTTCTAATATATCCCTCAGGAGAACCGGGAGTAATCTCCTCGGCATTGAGAGGACTCTTGCGGGCCACTAATGGAGTCCGCGATCTGCCGCTGGGCGCCGATCTGGAAGAGAGGGGTACGAGTCCAAAGTCGGCCCGCGCACACCCCCCCGTTTGATCGATCGTCCAACGTCAGCTCCGGCTCGGCTAGGCCATTCCATATTGTGAGGACCCACCTTTGGCTGAATCAGTAACAATCCTAGAGGAGGGCCCCGGATGCAGCGCGGAACAAGACGGGGCTGAAGATCGCACACCCCCAGATTTCATAATCCCTTGTCGACTCTCGTCCTTTTAAGGGACAGTCGCAGGAAAGGGCATCCTCTCCGCGGCCGCAACTTTCAGGAGGAGAAATAGGAGAGGGAAATCAGGTTTCTTTCTCCTTCTTCTCCTCTTCTTTCTATGAGCCCTTGGAAGCGAGATCGTCACCTTCAAGGATTTCTCTTCGAACATCCGGATGTCTGATTCCGGAAAAATCAAAACTTCCTTAAAATTTGATGGGAAGACCCCCACCATCATATCACTCCTCCCCGTTTCGGCGGGGGAATTAAGGAAGACATCTACTTTTAAAGATCCTCTTCTATGTTCTCTTTATCGTTACCAGCCTAATAGCGTCCCCCATGTGGACCGATGGATACTTTAAGCCAGGGGAAGGTCTTTCTCTCACTTATGATTATAGGGCGCGCGCCTCTAATCACTGCGAGTATCTTGCGGAGGCATTCAATGGACCGACGCGCTAACTCCCTTGCCCGAACCGGAGGGCTTCCCAAAAGGCAATATTTTTCCAAGGAGTCCAGCTACCGATCCGAGCACTAGGCCCCCGACTAACATAAAATATCAGCTTATCATATCTATCGTATCTATCGGGTCCGAATAACTCAGCCTCAATATTTCAGTCCCAGTCATCTCGACTAAGACTGAACTTTGCGATAGCCATGTCCTTTGGGGCGCTCGCGGTCCCGGATGGCCCGTCGCCGGCTGACAACGAGAGCCCGTCCAGGACTCACGTCGACTCCCGAAGATCCGAACACCCGGGAAACGGTGAATAGTCCGTTGATTAATTCATCGTTGTTATACGGTTCTACTCTGTTTTCCTTTACGGGCGAGCGCTTAGCTACGCGGTCCGTAGCCCTCGAGTTGTCCCCGGTGTATCGAAACACATGCGGGTTCAACAAGAGAATCCAGGACTCCCACGTAGAGCTCCCCCACCACGACAAGGTGGCTCACCAGTCGGGGGAGTTGCACAGAGTATTTTCTAATTGCCAGAAAAAACACAAAAAGTAATTCAACCGAAATCACGTGTCGGAAGGCATTCTTATGCTCGAAAAATTATCCTTCAGGTCACTCGAAAAATTCAGTACAATTATAGATCTCATTTTAATCCATAAACAGGTAATGTAGGATGGATCTTGCACGTGGAAAGTCGAAAATCTATGGAACAATGTAATTATATACCTTGTTTCAGACCGTAAGCACAGGGAGTGTAGCTCTCACTTTGTATGGATATTGTTTATTAGAATATTTTTGCTGAATGTTTACACTGTTCATTGCGCTTTTCCCGAATACAAATGTTAGTTCAGTAATTCACAAATTACAATCAACAGTACACGCACATACACACACACACACGCGCGCGCATACAAATAAAATTTTTTTATATTTCTTACATTTTATAAACATATATTATTTTTTATATATACATATACAAGGTGTCTGGAGGTTAATGGAAGAATTTTTGTAAACGGATAGAACACGTTAAGCTGAATAAAAAAATCTTGAACATTTTACAGAATTTGTAATGATTAACGAGTTATTAATTATAGAAGATCGCCGTATCAGTGGCAAGATAGGACGCGGACTCGCCCGTGCGGGGTTGGCCTGACCGGCTGCCGCTGCGCCGTTGCGAGGAGTAAGTAAGAACGAGAGCTCATTATAAACAACTCGAGTCCCTCGCAACGGCGCGGTTCTGGCTAGGGCGGTCTTATCTTGCCGCGTGCGCTGCTACGGTGATCTTTTATAATTAATAACTCGTTAAATATTGCGAATTCTGCAAAATTCAAGACTTTTTTACTCAGTTCGACGTGCTCTACCCGCTCACAAAAATTCTTCCGTTAACCTTCAGACATCCTGTATAATAATTGATATGGAATTTTCATAAATTAACGTTTTACTCACATTTCCAATTTCAATCTGTACTGCTTTGGCAGTGTGATATACTGCGTTTTTGTCAGTTATATCGCAATAAAATGTCCAACATTTTCCACCAGCTTTTTTGATCTCCTCTGCAACTTCCGCAAGACCTGCATTTATTATTTATGAATATATTTATGCTTATATACATGTGCTTATATATACATTATGTATATATGTTTTAAAATTTATTAGGAAAAAATTAAATTAAATGTGCGACTGAATAGTGTAATGCTATATTTATATCTTAAAAATTGAATGAGAACAGTTAAGAATATGCAAATAATTAACGAATATCATAATAATTTATTCAAATTGTAAAAATAGGGATTAATATCTCGATGTAACCAGCAATAATTCAATTGGCATGATTATGTTATGGAAGCTTTATCAGTGTGTTAAATTGTAGGAAATTCATTGTATTATTTACGTCTGAAAATTAGAAGTAAATTAATTATATTTTCAATTACTATTATAACTTTTTGTTTTTAGATTTTAAGTGTTTCATTGTCAATGAAACACCTCTCACATATTTTATTATTAATTAAAATAATCTTTTTCTTGTCTATAAAATAGTACAATATATTTCTTTCTTTGTACACAAACATCTGTCAAATTTTTTATAAACTGATGTCATCTAAGAATACGCTGCTCTTGCTTGCCATATTGTTAGTTGTTAGAAATATTTTTATTTCCATTTGTAATTCGCGTTCTAATGTGTCTTCTGTATCGCTCGATTGATTAGTTAATCCTTTTTGTCGTTCTTTTTGTTCTAAAAACTTTTTAAGTGCCAATCGTATATAATCAAATAAATGAAACAAATACTGAGTTAAATAGCACACTGTTAGGCTTTAAATTGGCACACATCGACTGTTCGGAGAAACTGCAGACACAATTGTCCACAGATGCTCTTGATTGTAGGTTTGATAAGACGTTCGATTGTACTTTATCTTTGTCACATCATTTCCAAAATATTGTATGAGTTCTTTAGGCGGCCAAAGATTACCAAAACTATCAAAATATATCACGTGATTGTCTCTCTTTGCGTACGCTACCCAATGAGTGCCAGGACTCCTTGCATCGTCCAGATTTACGATACCGCTCTCATTTCGACGTATACCGCTTATCGGCAATGCGTTACGCATAAAAGCACCTCTAAAATATGGTACATGCATGCGTCTTGCCAGTTGATTTAATTGTATGTTCGTTGTCACACCCGCAAGCATTTTTAATGTTTTTTTCGACGTTTTTTTTTGTTATTACACCCTGTCCACGCTTGTACGGAGATACAGTCCTTGTCCATATTTGTAGGGAGCGAGATAAAATCCTTGACCTTCCATCGCGCGATTGTGACGTAGCAGCTCCTCGAGTTGATGTTGTGTAGCTTTGTTGTCGTTCACAGCCTTCGTCACCAATCTTCAGTTACCAATCAAAGATCCGAGCGCACCCAACATCGGTAAAAAAAAATTGGCAATATACCGTCGTTTCGCTGTTGGAAGTTGGAAGTACTCGTTTTTTTGTCATCTTTTTCTTCGTTTTCATTTTCGTTTTCATGCTTATGCCGATCTTTGTTTTAACTTTCATTGTCGCCCAAATGGCTGTTTGCCAGCAGCTATCTTCTCTCCAAGAGTCTTTCGCGGTAATGCGTTTACGTGTTTCCGAATATCCTCCATGTCTTTTAGACGTCATAATGTTGTCTGGGTATCGTTAATATGTTGAATGTCAGAAATTCTTTTCAATTAAGACTAGCGCACTGTCAAACAGTACATAAAGAGGCAATTTGAACATCTGCTATAATTGTTATCAAACGCACGCGCATACTCATGTGCGCATACACGTACGCACACAAAAGAAGTATAAATCCGACCAGGCTACATCTTGCTACGCTAATGTTGGCGATACTTGAACTTTGTCAATTCATATCTCGAAAACTAATTAATTAAAAAGTGTTTAATTGTAGTTTTTAAAAGATCTTAACGTTAGCTATAACAATTGAATAAAAAAATGAAGATCCTCTCTTTCTTATATGAAATGTTTTATAATTAATACGTATAAATATTGCTTTCACTATAATAAATATTCTATAAACTCGCAACTGATAAAGACTGACGATGTGTTAAGTTAAAGCTTATCTTGTTATATATTCTGTTAATTTTGAATTAATCAAGAGACACGGTAGTGTCTCACGACAAGTTTACTATATATAGTATAGCGTCGCATGTTTATGTCCAATGAACAATGAAGATAAAATGATACTCTCTGCAGCAGTGACTGCATAAACGAATTCACCCATGACGAGACCGTATCTATTCACGCGAACTGGCGAGTTGCGGACACCCGAGATTACCGAATCTCAATAACGGCTGAACTGATGAAGTTCTAAATAGACGCAATCGATAGCTTGAGTTCAAATTATATCATAAAAGTATTTTTATTTTTCCTCTACGTACCCTATGAGCAGAGGTATTGCGATGCAAAGTTCCAATTTGGGTAAATTTATTTTAAGAAACGTCGTCGTCGTTATTATTAACGTCATCGTCGCTTTTCGTATAATGTCCGTTTGTAATTTCCGACGCTAATTAGGCGCTAGTATTGTCTCTGCTGAGTAAGTGAGTGAGAGAATGAGCGAAGGAGAGAGCGAAAGAGTGAGAAAGAGAGGGAAAGAGCGTGGGAGAGAGTGAAAGAGCGAGGGAGAGAGCGAAAGAGCGAGGGAGAAAACGAAAGAGCAAGCGAGAAAACGATAGGCGAAAGAGCAAGCGAGATAACACGCATTGCTCAAGTTTCGTTTATTCAATATTTAATAATCGGACGACAATATTATAATTATAATATACTAGTTGCTTTCGCTGAATTTGTTAATTATAGATTGGGCAAGATAGTCACTTTATGTAAAACAAACTCCAATTGTTTATAGCTCGATACTTAATAGTTGAATAACGATATCGATTGGCTGCTTTCGCTAAATTTGTTAATTAACAGTTCTAGACCAGGCAAGATAATCATTTTACTTCTAATATATACCAATTGTTTATAACTCAATATTTAACAATCGGACGACAATATCGACTAGCTGCTTTCGCTGAATTTATTAATTAACAGTTCTAAACCGGGCAAGATGGTAATTTTACTTCGAACACACTTCGTCAATTGATTATAACTCAATATTTAACAATTGGACAACAATATCGACTAGCTGCTTTCGCTAAATTTATTCATTAACAGTTCTAAACCAAGCAAGATAGTCATTTTACTTTTAACACATTCCAATTGTTTATGTCAATCACAGACAACTTTAAATATTATTTTGCAAGCAGATCTAACAGAACGATTCTGTGATTAGCAATCCGCTAATTCGCTTACGCGTGATCCGCTGCTGGGACATTAGAACAAAATTGACGCGTACATAAAACGGTAGAACGTTGGTCGAAGCTTCGATACGCGAATACGCGCGTACAGCAATACGCCTCATGGGACGGCACCCTAATTGCGATGCTTGACGTCTATTTTCAATATAATCTGTCAATCAATACAATCTTACAATCTGTTATATGCTTGGACAATTAAGTTTTTTAATACAAACATACATACATACATAAGGCACGTTCGGAGAGCACGATATTATCGCTAATAACATATTACTCTATCTTTGTTACTCATTAAACTCATTGGTCTACGTAAAGACCTTTAAGTCCCGGTCTACAATAGGTGTAATAAGCATTAAGCCTTAAGAAATTAATCACTCGCACTCGAATTTGAAGAGAATAATCAACTATGATTAATTTCTTACGGCTTAAGAGTTTTGTAGACCGGGACTTATATATATACTAAAGACTAGACATTTAAGGTCTCCTACTGATTGGTGCACGTGACTTCTGCTCTACTAATGGCGGTGCCAATAAAGAACGCTGCTCAGCTGAGCGTGAACGGACATGAAGGAGAATGGTTGCGTTCAGCAGAGAAAGCAGCTTAGTAAGCGCTTTGTGCTGATTGGATTATACTTTTAGATCTAAATTGAGATAAGATTATTCCTCTAGATCTAAAAATATGATCCAATCAGCGCAAAGCGCTTACTAAGCTGCTTTCTCTGCTGAACGTAACCATTGTTAAAAAACATTGATTTTTGCCTAAAAAGATATAAGCAAAAGGAATAGTGTTGTTTTATATATTTTGATTTCTTGAATATGATAATGTTAATAAAATATTCAAGGCGGATGGGGAACACCTTGAAAATTAAGCGCGAATCAGGTATATTTATATAAATTTTAATATTCTTAATTTTCAAAATATTCCCCAAACGTTATGAACTTTTTAATAATTTTATCACATCTAGAAAATA
>JANQDE010000078.1:238920-249942 GCA_037157785.1 Cephalotes varians
GAAGTTTTAAATTTTTTTGTAAATATTTTTAATCGTATAATATATTTATTTTACAGTTTTGTAAAATATTTCATGACAAATGCAACAAAGTGTTTTCAATAGTCATTCATGAGGTATTGTCACTTGTATTGCTTTTAGAAATAAGTAGAAAAACAAAATGTTTCTAGTAAAAATTTGATATTAGTTTCAATAAAAGTAAATAATAAAAGTTTAATAAATGTATTTATTAAAAAAATAATTTAAAACTTTTATTAAAGCATTATGCAAATTTTTTAACGGAATAACTTTTTCATAAATGAAGAAAATTATAGTCAGTTATAGTCAAATTTTGGTGTTTAATAATATTGTACGATTTTCTTTTTTTTTAACAAAATAACTTTCATTCAAAAATTTTTTTATAACTATTATTTTAAAAATAATTGAGAGTGTATATACTTAATCCACGAATACACTGTTTATACATAAAATTAACTACTAAAAACTGTTATTTAGAGTAACTTTTTATTTGTTTACAAAAAATATCCAATAATAATAGTGCACCATTCGAGAAAAAATATTGAAATCACTAAGGACAATTGCATTTACAGTTGCAGTTGTATTTAGAAGATTATATTGTAGAAAGTAGTTTACATATCATGCGTTTTTTTTTTTTTTTTTTTTTTTTGAGAAATCAACATTCATAATAATTTTTTTAATGAAACCATGTAACCATAATTGTCCTTACATAATTCAATTCCCGATAAAAATTTTTTTATGTATAAATATATATAATTGTATACAAGATATATTCATTCCGTTCTTCTCAAAATTTCTTACAAAAAAATTTTTGTTCATATATATAGCTAAATAATGATAGGAAGAAATAAAAAATAAATATAGAATATAAATAAAGAATAATTTTAGTATTGTTCTTTTATAAAAAGTGAAAAAAATAAGAATAATCATATATAATTATAGATTATTATATACAACTATATATAAGCAATTTTTTTCTGAACATATTTATATAGACATATTTCGTATATATAATTATATATATATATTTTTTTTTTTATATATATTTTATATGAAAAGTTTTTTAACGGGATAACATTGCGTAAAATCAGACACCAGCAAATATTGCATGATAATCTTCCATAGAAAATTGGTTAGTTGGCTAATCCTTCAACTGCGTAGAAAATGCATGTTGGGAAATAACTTTGTTTTTCATTGTCGAATAATGATAGACCTCTCTTGTCTCCAGATTATACTCCAACACAGTTAATCTTAGAAACATATACACATATTTTATATTTATGTTAAAAGAAATAGTTATTATACATCTTTTTAATAAAAAAGATATATTACATTTAGAATGGATTGAATAATTATTAAAATGAATTAACAATAAAACGCAGGCGAAGTTTTGCAATCTCTTCTTTATTGTCAATATTTTATTGTTATTGTAATGACAATAACATTGAAATATTATTAAATTGTATATTGAAATCTATATCAATTGAGTCACGTTATATATCAATTGAGTTCGATATCATTTCATTAAGATTATAAAGAATTCAGTAAAGTTTAAAATAAAAATCAATGTATGCAATATGATGAAGAGTTATTCAGCAAAATTTATTCACAAATTCAGTATCATGTATGAATAGATCAGAATGAAAGTTATTTAAGTAAGTCTTAAAGAATATCAGGTTCTTGAAATAATTTTCACACAAAACTAAACAAAATACAATTCATTTACTTTTATCTTGGAGCCTTTGGATCGCTCTCAAAGAATCATTTCATTAGAACACTGAGAAGAATCTTATAATGCTGCATTTCAATGTTGCAGCAACATTTTTTTAAATTATTTTTAGAATTCATAGTATTTCAGCATAATTCAGTGTACAACTTTTATAAATCTATAAAATATATCATTAAAAGTATTATAAATTTTGCATTACTTTTCATTTTTATTAATTATTTTTATGATTCATAATATTTTAGTGTAATTCATTGTTCAATTTTTGTTGATAAATCATAAAAATATATATTTGGCATTACTTATTATTTTATTATTTTTCCATCATTTTTAATAATTCCTTTTAGAATTCGTAATATTTTGTGAAAAGTGTTATTTATATTGAAATATGTTAAATAATATTTCAATCATTTTCATTTCTTGTTTTAACAATTCCAGAGTTGTTTTCAACGATTTCAACGAGTTATTTTCAGAATTATCAATTATTGGGAGAAATGTAGCTAAATTGAAGGAAACAGTTCCCCACCTGAACTGGTGAAAGGTTGATGCTGCCAAACTGGGTCGCTAACAACTGACTTGACATACAAAGAGGAGAGAAAAACATAAATGCGATATGCAATATTAATGTAACTCATGAAACACTTTACGCCAGATCTTCAACCTGTCTGTGAATTTTTTATCTTCCGACTCATAATTAAAAATATAAAATTATATTTCTTATTTTATTAAAATTTTTTTTATTTAAACTGCCAAAATAATAATAGGTATTATACGGTTCGCAATTCTTGGTCATTTTGAAATGAATCTATACAATTTTATTTTTATTAATTTATTATAATAAATATTACACATAAGTAGCCTTATTGAGCAATTTTTAAGCAACTGTTTCAAAATTCGAAAAACATATCTCAAAAAATGCATATTTTATTTTTCGATTCTCAGAAAAAATGGTCCATACATATGTAAGGCATTAGACAGGGTGTCCCAAAAAGGACACCTGAATATCTCGGAAAATATAAGTTTTACAGAAAAGTGTTCCAGACAAAAGTTGTAGGGTTCAAGAAGATCTATTTACTCTTATTAGTTTGACCTTAGGTGGCGTCGCTAAGGTCAAGATTGCATCGATTTTTTTTAAAATAAAACACTCTACTTTTGATTCCAGAATTTAATAACAGGTGTCAAGAGCTTTCCAAAACGCTATAAGAAAATATTTTTCATTAAGTACTTTTTTAATTACTGAAATATTCAGGTATCTCAATGATTCTCCCTTTTTGAGACACCCTGTATATAATTATGTATAAAATATACCCATATATAATTGTATATAATTATATATATAATTATATATATTAAAAAATTACATGTTGAAAAATTATATATATTGAAAATAATGAAAATTAATCCAGTTTTTTTATTAAAATAAATTTTATTGATTAGCATCACATTCCAGAATATACATGTCAAAATTACGAAATAATTATGATCAAAAAGATACTCGATAAAAAATTGTTCATATATAAATATATATAAATTATATACAAGATATATTTTTCATATATGTTTTTCTTTTCACAAATACTTTCCGTTTGTAAGTATAAGCTAAATAATGATAAGTAAAAATAAAAAATAATTAAAAAATAATTTTCGGTAAAGTGATCCGCGGGATTCGTCCGATCGTATCCCAGACAGTACAATATTTATAAAAGATTTACAAAATATTTATAAAATTTGTTTAAATATTTTATAAATATTTTTGTGTTCTTATATTTAATAGATCATAAAGATTTAGCTTAAATATTATAAAAATAATAAGTAAATTTATCATAAATATTAAAATAGGTATTATTAAAAAGTTTATTAAATAGAATTTCATAATATATTACCATACCAAATCACGGTCCAACCGTGATACCAACTCAACCATGATCATTCAAACCATATTTCATTCTCATGATGCTTGATTTCTGTATGTCATACTAAGAATATAGTGAATATATCATATAGGAATCGATACCCGAGCAGCACATATTAGTTGACCAACGGTTGGTTTTAAATCGGAAGCATCGGCAGTTGGGAAAACAATGTTGGATCGACATTATTAAAATGCTACAATCTAATGAATTGTTGGAAAGATTATTTATTTATTTATTTTATAAGAATTAAAGGGATTGCTGTGCTTCCTTGTATATTTTAAATTATTTTAAAATAATTAGCAGTATTTTTAACTATTTAAGTATGTACATTATTAATCGATTAACGATATAATACCAATCATTTGTTRAACATTGTTCAGCCGAAGTTGGAAAATAATTTTTCTCAAAATAATATTAAATAATATTAAATAAGATCTCATTACCATATAAGGCTACAAAGGAAAAATTCTAAAGGAAATCATAAAGGAAATTATAAAGGAAATCATTTAAGAAATTTTCTTGATACGTTATTTTTMAACTTATTGTGGTAATTATTTTTTATTTCAAAGTGAATTAAAATGAATAATGGAAAGTCTCTAGGCACCGGCCGCTGTGATTGATAGTATCCAATCGAGACATGATCAATCGGCATCCTTTCTAAAAAAGGAGATATTAAATCAAACTCGCATTTCTCGAAAATCTCGAAGTTAATTGTAGACGCTTTTCCGCGATGCCGATTGGTTCTCTCTCTGCGCTAACTCGTGAGCAGCTGTCATCGTGGAATTAGCAAATGATAATTTATAGACATGTGCATTAATAGAAGGTTATTATTGCAATTTATTAAAAAAATAAAATAAAAAGAGTAAAAAATAAAAAATTAAATAGCGCGCGCGAAGCGTCTAGTACTTCAAAATTAATATTAGCTAAAAATTATACGTGTATTGTAAAGTTCTACGTATAATGGAAAAAATATTAGGAACGTGAATAAATATTAAATATTTATACCTCGTCTATAAACTCATTTAGAGTCATAGAAACTAATAATTGACACTTCTGATTTACTGTCGCGACAACCGCTTCTACGATTCTAAATAAGTTTGTAATCATATTATGGACTAATAAAATATTTAATATTTATTTTTGTTTCTAATATTTCTTCCATTGTGCGCAAGACCTTGCAATCAATGTTAGCTCATTATTATTTGGCAACATTGGACCAATATTTAGAATTTAGACAGTCAATATATGCCCGATATTAAATCAATGTTTTTAAGTGATTGGATCATTTTTCAGTTGTTGGTATACTGTTGGTTAAATGTAAAATCCAACATTTCACCAACTATTGGCCATTGGTAAATCAGCATGACGCTGCCAATATCGGTCCTTTGTCATTTCAAAACGTCGGGCTGATATAAGATCATTGGATAATCGACATAAACCCAATATAAGACCAATATTTTTGTGCTACTCGGGTACTTCGTGATGAATTATGAATATTGAATGTTAATAGATATATACCTGATAGTTTCAACAAATGTTGCGAAAAGCTCGGATAGCACACGATATTTCTGATAAATATTCATAAATATTTATTATTTATTTTTTAAAAATATTATTTAAATATTTTACATCTTTTACATACATGAAGAAAAACAATCATAAAATTTTATTCGAAATGTTATTAAAATATAAAGTAAATATTTTATACAATATTTATAATAAATAAAAATAAATATTTACAATAATATTTTGTAAATATTTTTAAATTATTTGCTTGGAACGCTTATTTCATAGAGTACGAAATAATACTTAGCTCTACGTACTAATAAAGTAAACGTGTGAGTTATAATTTATTTCTACAAGATATTTTTTACATTGAAATTTACATTGAATGAATACTACTTCGCACACTATGAAACAAACGCTTTAAGCAATTTTGTCATCGTCAAAACTAAAGACCCTATATCAGAATCTGGACACGAGCACTGAAATATAATAATACTGGAACGTGCGCGACCTTATGAATAAGTGTGATCCGAGAGAGAGCGTCTAAAGTGATATCTTTAGCCTTCTCTAAGCTATACTACGCATGCGTGGTAGATAGTGGGGATCATATGGGATCATAGAGGGGATCGTATCTTTGTGCTAGAAAGAAACAGAGTACGTTTGAATTTTTTACAATAAGGGTGTTTTCCATTTAGTGACACAGTCGACACAAACATCATTCTATCCTTCTTAACATTCAATAAGAAACAAAGACAGAATGATACTTGTGTCGACTTGTGTCACTAAATGGAAAGCACCCTAAGATAAATGAAATATTTAATATTAATGTAATTAAAATTAAATTGATATTTTAGAGAGCCATAATCTATTAACAAAAATAATTGCTAAATTTGTTGTATTGATATTAAGAATTTATATATAATAAAAGAAAAAGTATTTTATTACCTCAAAGATATGATAGTAAGTCTATGTATAATATTCGTTAAAAATACAAAAATATTCTAAAAAATTTATACATTTCTCCTATCTGAATTTATAAGATTATCGAAGTTTGAATTGGAGCGAGAGTTGCCACAAACGACGGTCAATCAAAAGTTGTCAATTTCGTGTCCAGACTCTCATATAGGGTCTCTAATAGACGTCAAGTAGACCGCAGCCTGTATATACCATTGACATGAGGTGCGTTCCGTTTCACGCATATGCGCGCATTTATTTATAGTATACGTCACATATATTATAGATAAATGTGCTCAAATGCGTGAAACGGAACGCACTTATAGAGACTTGGACCGCTGATGGTGCTGGTGGGGGTAGAGACACGCGTGGAGTGAGAGGCAGATAGTAATAACTTCCTTCTCTGTCTATCAAAGACAATCAGGCCCCCACCAAAGTCTGATTAGCTTTGATAGACAGAGAAGGAAGTTATTACTATTATCTGCTTCTCACTCCACGCGTGCCTCTACCCAATCAGCGGTCCAAGTCTTCATGTCGATGGGCAGCTCTTTTTCCAGTCGTCCAATATACTCATATGAACTTCCCTTAATACTTTTGTCCCTCCATCCCGTTCCTCTGACGTGTCGCCCCCTTCTTTCGGAACAGTTGTTTACTCCGAGGACTCCACCTATATACTGCAGTCTCCCTGGCCGATTTGATCCCCATCAGAAGGGGAACACGAGCTACTCCAACAAGAAAAAGAAGAAATTGACAACTCTGAGTAGAAGAAGACGGTTATATCTACATATGTGCATAAGATAAACTAAACACGGATTTTCTGGCTTCTTTGATCCCCGCATATCTAGGAGATCACGAGTCATTCAAATAAGAAGATAAACTAAACAAATTATTAAATGACAATTAATAGAAAGAAATGCATGTTTTAAATCATGATTTCGATAAAGGAGGCACTTGCGTTATCCGCATCAATTTGTACCATTTTACAGTTTTTAGCTGGCATGTAAGTAATATGATATAAATAACCTTGATAATTTATTAAACATTAATTTATTAAACATTATTTTTTATTTATTTAAAAATTTATTAGTGTGATTTATATCTTTTTTATAAAGATAAAAGTTTACAATATCCCGGTCAAATTGTGGTAAAAATATACTCAATCGATGCGTTTATGCATAAAACGAAAGAATCTGGTAGAAAAAAGCATCGCTCTGTCTCGCGAACCGAGATATTAATTGTAGAAGTCCACAATTAAGGTTAGAAAATCTGTCACAAGCACGGAATACTACGATGTGTCACATTTTCATGCTCTATAGCCATGCGCATGCGTTTTCATAAGCATGCACCATTTGTTACATACTGGGCGAATTCGTTTATGCAATTCACCCACTGTTGCACCGTTTATCTCATAAGTATAAACTATATTATTTAAAATCAAATTAAGTAGTGCTTATTGGTTCGGGATGGCTATGCTTCTTTTGCCAGATTCTTTCGTTTCATGCAAAAACGCATCGATTGAATATATTTTTATCACAATTTGAAAAGGCCGGAATATTGTAAACCTTTACCCTTTTCTGTTTAAAAATTTAATTCAATATGATATGTTACTGTATGAACTATTTTATATTTCTATATTTCAAATAACCAATTATCTATTTATGTACTTTTTCTCCACACATATTATATTATATTCCATATAATTATTTTATTTATGTAATTATATTATTTTACTTAGTTAACATAATTGCTCATTTTATTAAAAATATTTAATTAGATAAGATTATTAATCTTTTATCAAATCTTATAAAATATTTTATTATCACATAATAATTATGAAATTGTTGGATTTGAATATCAAACAAATCTGATAAAGTGGATGAATTTTCTTATAGATTAGTGTGCAAAAAATTTATTAGAAATGGTACAACTGGAGATAGCTCGGGATTGGCTTTTGTAACATGTTTTATGTCGTATGTATTATAATACAATTAAGAAATAGAATTTGCCAATATTAATGATTTTAATTAAGATTATATTTTTATCATTGCAGTTGTAGTTTGTGGCTAAGATATGGAATACTTATTGAAGATTCATTTATTATATCTGTAAATACATTTGGAACATTATTACAAATATGTTATGTATTAATTTATATCTTATACAATGTAAAAAGATCAACTACTATTAGACAATTTATAGTAGCGATCTGTTTGATTTCGCTTGTATATCTTTATAGTATTTATCAAAAAGACAAAGTTTTGGCTGAGAAACACATAGGATTTCTTAGCTGCAGCTTGACTATATTATTCTTTGCATCACCATTAATATCACTTGTAAGTATAAAATAACATTTTTTTTTACTTATATTCACAAAATCTTTTTAAATAGATCTTATTAATCCTTACAATACAATATCCTTATGTGAAAAATATCTTATCCGTATAAATGGGGATATTTCAAATCTGGTCTGTTTCATTTCTATTTAAAGTAATTTTTAAAAAATCTATAAAAATTTATGAATATACTTTCAAGTTTGTAGAATAAATGTTTGTACTTTATTTTAGACAAAAATAAAATATAAGGATTGAGATTTTTCAAAATTATGAGAAATTTTCATGAATAGAAATCGATCAGACAAATACTGAAATACTTCTGTTTGTATGGAATAGATTAATGAAATGATATATTGATTGGAAAATATGTTTTTAATATTATACTAATTTATAATATAAATGTTTATATATTTGTAACAAATAGCTATAATTTGTTATAGGCACATGTGATTAGAGTGAAAAGCGCAGAAAGTTTACCATTTCCAGTCATAATGTCCTCTATGATAGTATCTTGTCAATGGTTTGTATATGGATATCTGCTCAGTGACGAATTTATACAAATACCAAATTTTATGGGCTGTATTTTGTCAGCTTTTCAACTTTCTTTGTTTTTGATTTACCCAAGCAAATGAACAGATCAAATCTATTTTATATGAAAACATTAATCATATATTTTGTTCTATAGATTAATTATATTTATTACTGTTGTATGAGAAGTATGACATATAAATCAATAATATTTTATAAAGCGATACATATTTTATTCTAAGTTTATATATATATATATTTTTTTTTTCATGTTACAGCATAAATAGTTTTTAGTGCATATTGTATTAATTTGACATTTTCTACGTCAGAGAGGAAAAGAGAGTTTTATTTACATGTAAGATAAAAAAGATAAATATAATTTTATTTTTCTTAATTTTAGATCGTTAAATTTCGTCAATTTTCAACATTTTATAAAAAATTGAAACAGTACAGCTATTAATTTACGAATATATGCATTAATATATAGTTTCTTATGAGATATTTATAATTTTTATTTACAATCATATCTACAATTATCAATAATTTCCCGTATTTCTCTAGATGCAAGTTGTTACTCAAAATGTCCTTCATATTGAATCATTTTTTAATACAAAATTTGAGAGAGGATTTTTATCTTATAATGAAATTTTTGTATTTCTATATTTGGAATTTTTTATTGATAACTTAAAATTATAAATCCCTTTTTACAATTAAAATATAGACAATAATGCAATTATTGATTGCGTTCAACAGAAAAAGCAGCTTAGTAAGCGCTTTGCGCTGATTGGATTATATTTTTAGAACTAGAGGAATAGTCTTATCTCAATTTAGATCTAAAAGTATAGTCCAATTAGCACATTTTTGTTTGTATGTATAAAAACAAGCTTAGTTTAAACTAAAATTAACATGAAAGAACAATACGTATCATGCTTTTAAAAATGAACTAAGGCCGGTATTTATAGTCGGATTTTATATTTAAGACCATCTTAAGTACAGTCTTAAAATGTCATAAGCCAATCACAGAGCCGTATTAGCGTCTTACACTGAAATATAATAATATTGGAACGAGCGCGACCCTATGAATAAGTGTGATCCGAGAGAGAGCGTCCAAGGTGGTATCTTTAGCCTTCTCTAAGCTATACTACGCATGTGTGGTAAACGATAGTGGGGATCATACAGTCTCGTTTATAAAAGATGTTTACGTGTATCCAATAAACGTTAACAATGAAACTTTTGGCTAGATTGTACTAAAAAGAGACAAAGATACCACTTAAGACCCTCTTTGTCATTTCACGACACTAGCGCCCGCGCACGTTCTAGTATTATTATATTTCAGTGGCGTCTTAAGACATTACTTAAGATAATCTTAAAATAAGAATCGACCATGAATACCGGTTTAGAAGTTTTAAGGTTCCTAAGTAGTCGCCGGCCATATTGGATCGTGACGTCAGCGAGAAATGTTTCGTTAAAGTTTCTTAGGCCTTGTGTACACGATGCAAGAAATTGGTCCAAGATCTTGAACGGAGAGAGGATTAACCAATCGCATTTGAATAATTCGGTCACTTGATCAATGCGATTGGATCATCCTCTCACCGTTAAAGATCTTGACCAATTTCTGGCATCGTGGACACCGGGCCTTAGGCCTTGTGTACACGATGCAAGAAATTGGTCCAAGATCTTGAACGGAGAGAGGATTAACCAATCGCATTGATTAAGTGACCGAATTATTCAAATGCGATTGGTTAATCCTCTCTCCGTTCAAGATCTTGGACCAATTTCTTGCATCGTGTACACAAGGCCTTAAAGACACAAATTGCTCTGGAGATAAAAGTTTATTTAATCAACTTGACATTTTTTTTTTTTCAATATAATCTTCAGCAACATTAATACATATACTCCCATCTTTTAATTAGCTTATTTATGTCTGCTGCAAAAAAATCTTTATTTTATTGTCGGAGCCAATTTAGCACATTTTCTTTGATGCCGTCATTACCCACTGAAATGTAATAACACTGGAACGAGCGCGACCCTATGAATAAGTGTGATC
>JANQDE010000078.1:250342-269117 GCA_037157785.1 Cephalotes varians
GACACTAGCGCCCGCGCTCGTTCCAGTATTATTATATTTCAGTGTCATTACCATTAATTTCTTATCACGTAGCTTTTCCTTGAGTGAACCAAACAAGTGGAAATCCGATAGGGATCCAAGTCAGTTGTTCAACTAATTCACAAATTTCAAGACTCGCTATCGTAATTTGAGATTTTGAGGTTATACTATAAATAAGACAATTTTATTCAAACAGTTAGGGCTATCGCACACAAAATGACATAAGCTGCATATGCATAAAATAAGACCGCTGAACCAATGAACGTCCAGCATAAAGCACAGCCAATCAATATGGCGGCTTTATGCTGGACGTTCATTGGTTCAGCGGTCTTATGTTATGCATATGCAGGTTATGTCATTTTGTGTGCGATAGCCCTTAATCAAAAGTCATTACGGGGATCAATTTATTGTTCTGAAAGTATTATACCTTCTCACAGGCTGTGTTCCGATATTACTGCCAGTACTGAAAATCTATAGTATACGTTACGTGCACTATAGATTTTCAGTACTGGCAGTAATATCGGAACACAGCCATAAACTGTTTTGCTTCGGGTGACACCCGCTTGGCCACGTTGCAATTGCCAACCAGCTACTCACAGCACTTGAACAGTGGAAATCCTTCAAACCAGCCATTGTGGCTATGATCAATCTCAACGTGGGCAAACAAGATGCTCCGTTTTGTTTCCACAGCTATTTGTCTCTTTATTTATTCTCATATGTTAATTCTGAAATCAAATTTCTCATTCTATAATTTCGGAAAAAACTTATTATAAAATTTGAAGCAGTTTAAAATATTTTTTAGAAATCTTCATAAATTTAACATATAAAAAATTTTTTTTATATTATTGGGTATTATTAGAATTTTTTTCACCATGATAGTGAAATATTCATTCATTAAATATTTAGAAATAGAAAAAAAATTACACACGCGCGCGCGCGCGCACACACACACACACACACACACAGAGAGAAAGAGAGAGAGAATGTTCAGTGTAACGCACAATTTTTGGGATGCTTTCGACAGTTTAAAAAAAAGATTAAGAAGTAAATATTCATCTGTTTCATGCAAGTTATAATTGGCAACAAAAAAATTTGGAAAAACCTTTTTTAAGTAAAAAATTAAGATTATCTTGAATTTTTTAAATAGCATCATACAATTTTTTTAAAATAATGTTATAGGGATTTCTAAGGTGAATTCAACACGCTATCAGAAATGTCACTTTAATTATTGTAATTTTGATACACATAAACACATAATATCTATTATAAATACTCATCAAAAAAGAAAAACTGCAATTTATATAAGCAAATGTTCAAATTGTTTACCCTCCTTCTGCTCTTTGTAATAAATTACTATGCGTAGCAGCTATTATACTATTATATTATTTTTTTATCTAAAGTTGCACAAGCTACCCGGTAAAAAATTTTTTATATAAATATATATAATAAAACAATTAGGATCAAAGGCCAACAGTCGAGCATACGATGTTATTATCAGAGGTCTAAGAATATAACAACATGGTAATTAAAATAAAATGATAATAATAATAATTTATTGTGTTGTCATGCGTAGACGACGTTTCGACAGCACAGTGTCTTCTTCAGTACGAATTAATAATAAATAAATACAAACAAAAAAACAAAAAAAATATATAAAAGCCATGATAATGTCAATAGCGTAATTAAAATTGAATATTGAGTCGACACGAATAAGCATTTTAACGGTTTTTTTTAAGCGCAAAGTCGTACCAGTTGCCTTCCATAGCACCATTTTTGAAAATTAAACATCCCGATATGCGAAATTGTATGCATTTTCCACATGTCCGTGATGTTCATAGTCAAATCGTAAAAGAAAGCTGGAAAAAGCCTATTCTTCATTTGTAGGTAAAGAATGGTTGTGTCAGTGAGGTGTAAAATTAACAAAACCAGTCAGGATAGCAACTGTACATAAAAATAACTATAAAAATTAACTATAATACTAATCAGTCTCGATAGCGTAGTAAAACAAGCGTCGATGACAATTAAAAAGGGTGTGTAACTTACATTCTATGTTCCCGATGCGCTTAACCGGAGTCTAACAGTTTTCAGTCAGAGAATAAAATCGCGAGAGATTAGCCGTTCAAACTATGAGATGCAAATGACAATAGGTGCTGACATCAATATGTATAAAGTGAAGATAGACAATAATATAGTGTGTATAAATGTACTGTATAGTGTGTGTGTGTATGTAAAATATATACTCTGCGGGTAAGACCGGATAGTATATAAAACAAAAGGAGTATGTAAAGTACAATCATATAGTATATTTTTAGATCCTGGAGAGAATATCAAGGACATCAGAATAAGCATCATCAAGCAACTCGGTGTTTTTCTGTGCGTTGATACCATTTAATTGTTCCTTGATGTGTAACATTTCCGAGACTGATCTCTTGAAGAAATTAAGTTCAGTGTCCAAAACCTCAACATTTTCCCAGTCAAAGGAATGTGAATGCTTTAATATATGTTCCGTGATGACAGAATGTTTTGAGGATCAGTTTGTGGTTATTTTTATGTCCTTTTATCCGTGTTTGCAGCTGTCTTTTAGTTTGGCCAACGTAGGAGACACTGCAATCCTTGCAGTGGATTTTATAAACCACATTATTATTCGAAAGTAATTTATTTTTGTCTTTATGAATCCTGATAAATTCTCCAAGATTGTTGAGAACGCGATATCCCGTTATATAATTAGATTTATCTATTGTGGACGCTATAAGTTCAAAAATGTTGTTTATGTATGGTAAAACTATAATTTTTCTGTCTATAAAGTCGTTGTTTTCGTTTATATCATCGGAGTTCGATGTAGATGGTTTTCTTTTGTTGTTAATTAATGATTTTAACCTATCGTTGATCTTATCGAAGATAAAATCAAGAGAGTAGCCGTTGTCAAGCAGTAATTTAATTACAAATTCAATATTTTTTTGATGAAACTTCGGGTGTGATAGTAAAAAAGCTCTATCTATCAGACTGTAGATTGTGCCTATTTTATGGCATTGAGGATGGCTAGAATAAAAAAATATAAGATAAGAATCATCCAGAAAAAGTCTCTTTATGAAACCAATCGATTTGAATTGTGTTATCCGTAATTGTTAAAAGTAAGTCTAAAAAACTTAAGCAACGGCCATCCTCGTATTCAATTGTAAACTTAAGCCTCTCGTGATACTCGTTAAACATCGTTAAGATTAAATCAATTTTGTCTGATGGACCAGCCATAACAATATCGTCGACATACCTATAATATAGTGTTGATTGACAATTGATTTTGTTAAGGCAAACAATCTCTAGATCCCGCATGACGACATCAGCAATGACAAGTGATAATGGCGATCCCATCGGGGTGCCAAAAATCTGTTTATAAATTAAATTGTTAAAGGTAAAATAGGTGAATGTTAGAACAAATTTTATGGCTGATATGAATTCATTCATGGTGATTTTAGTTTTTTGTTGGATGGATGGCCACCTTCTGCTGATGCCCTCAATTGCCTTTCGTCAAGAGATCAGAAATGTTACATCAAGGAAAATGGTATCAACGCACAGAAAGACACCGAGTTGCTTGATGATGCTTATTCTGACGTCCTTGATATTCTCTCCAGGATCTAAAAATATACCATATGATTGTACTTTACATACTCCTTTTGTTTTATATACTATCCGGTCTTACCCGCAGAGCATATATTTTACATACACACACACACACTATACAGTACATTTATACACACTATATTATTGTCTATCTTCACTTTATACATATTAATGTCAACACCTATTGTCATTTGCGTCTCATAGTTTGAACGGCTAATCTCTCGCGATTTTATTCTCTGACTGAAAACTGTTAGATTCCGGTTAAGCGCATCGGGAACATAGAATGTAAGTTACATACCCTTTTTAATTGTCATCGACGCTTGTTTTACTATGCTATCGAGACTGATTAGTATAGTTAATTTTTATAGTTATTTTTATGTACAGTTGCTATCCTGACTGGTTTTGTTAATTTTACACCTCACTGACACAACCATTCTTTACCTACAAATGAAGAATAGGCTTTTTCCAGCCTTCTTTTACGATTTGACTATGAACATCACGGACATGTGGAAAATGCATACAATTTCGCATATCRGGACGTTTAATTTTCAAAAATGGTGCTATGGAAGGCAACTGGTACGACTTTGCGCTTAAAAAAAACCGTTAAAATGCTTATTCGTGTCGACTCAATGTTCAATTTTAATTACGCTATTGACATTATCATGGCCTTTATATTTTTTTTGTTTGTATTTATTTATTATTAATTCGTACTGAAGAAGACACTGTGCTGTCGAAACGTCGTCTACGCATGACATTAAATTATTATTATTATCATTTTATTTTAATTACCATGTTGTTATATTCTTAGACCTCTGATAATAACATCGTATGCTCGACTGTTGGCCTTTGACTCTAATTGTTTTATTATTATATACAAGCAGTAATCGGATTTATTTATTTTCTTTCTATTAAATATATATATATATATATATATAAATATATAAATATATAAACATATATAATTATATACAAAATATGTCTATATATGTTTATATATTCTTTTTTTCTTTAATAAAATTACTGTTTGATACAAGAAAAATAATAATAATAATGAGAAAACATAAAAAATAATTAAAAGGATAATTTTTGCATTGTTTCTTTTACAAATAATAAAGTTTGAAGAAATAAGAAAAAATTGCTCATATAATTGCTATATAATTATATATAGATCATTATATACAATTATATATGAGTAATTTTTTCTTATTTTTTTCAAACTTGATTATTTGTTGATCACTTTTATATGATTTTCTCCAAGTTCTTTTGCGTTGCGGATTGTCATACACAACTCATTTTTTGTCATCAGTTACAATTCAATTCAAAAAAACTTCGTTTTTTAGTCTACCAAGCATGTGAATTCACAATAAGTTCGTGACGAAGTAACAATCCATTTTGTTTCTTTCGCTCAATGAAACACCCACACATCAAGTTTCAATATTTCAATAGTTCAATTTTTTCAATCTGCAATAGGCAGTTGAATTATTAAAGGGTAATATACCACTCTAGCGGCTGAAAAAGGCATGATTTTGATAATTTTTTTTATGCGCACGGTAAATCCAATACAAAATTTATTTCAAGACTTTTATTATACATTTTTTAAGTAGCAATTAAAAATTTTTTCATATTTTTTTGTGGCAAAATGGTGGCGCTAGAATCCAGCAAAGAGAAGCTCTCTTTGTGAATAGTGGTACACGGCGGTAAAATATCTCGTCCAATTTTCAATCTGGAATAGAGGGGCGAAAAATTTGAATTTTATATATAATTCACTAGTGAAGTACGTACGGAAAAAAATAAACAAAATTTTTGTAAAAATAGTGCTTGTTGGAAGAAAGTTTTCATTTTTCAATGAAAAATTACGTAAAAAATCGTTTGTAAAAAAAAGTTCTCAATAAAACGGGAAATCTGTACATAGTTCTGTAGAAGATATAATTTTAAAGCTGCAGTCAAAATTTCAAACGAATCGATAAAGATTTCTCCGAGTTACGTTACCGCTCAATTTGAAAAATGCAGTTTCGAGAAAAACGCGTTTAAAGTTTTATTTATCATTTTTCCATAGAAAACTTTGATTTACAATCTGTGATGCTTGCGCCATACAACATGCTTGGTCTTCTAAATTAAAGTAGAAGCCTAGAATTCCTTAGAATTCGTAGGTAAGTTAATCTCTTCATTATTCCAGATATGCGGACAATAGCGCACAAAGGCTCGGAGCGCTCTACGCGTAGCTACGTATATTAAGAATAAGCATTTAAAAATTTTTCCCCTCCATAAAACTCATCAAACCTTATTCTTAAGATGTTTGGGTATAATTTAAGCTAAAAAAATTTTTTTCGATTTTTTGAATATTCTAGAGTGGCATTACCCCTTAACGTTTAACTTTTTATTTAAATTCCTTGGTTGATATTCATGAATTTGCAGCAATTATACACGATCATCATCAAGCCGTAGATCATTTAAAATAAGACTTATTCTCGATGTCAAAATCATCACATTTGAAGTTTGAGTACTTTTACACGTTCGAATCAACACAGTGGGTTCTCTAAACGCACAAATGATTTTTATGGCATCGATTTTTATTCTCTTCCAAAACTCGTACATAATAATCGCATATAAATATTCATTTTTTAAATGCTATTTTCATTTAAACAAAATCAACGTAAACAACTCGAATTATGCTAATTTCTTGTTTATATAACAGTTGACAATGAAATTCTTCCAACAACATATATGTTATACTTTTCTGTCAGTCATTGCCACTCAGTTACTATTTACAATAATATTTCTCAAAAAAGTGCCAAGACTTTTAGACAATAACCTAATATTTATAACACGATTTTCAAAGGTATCCTGAAGATAATTTTGAACTATTCGTGCATTATGGGCTGGACAGCGTCTTGTTGGAAATAAATATTCCTTATATAAAAAAAAATATTTTGCATTAACTTTAGCAATTGTGTATTGAGAAAGTGCAGATATCAATGTTAAGTTTTTTTCGTAAAAATACGTCCAATTACATAATAATTTGATATGCTACATCAAACATTAATTTCTTAATCAAGAAAAATAAAGAAAAAATAAAGGAGGAAAAGAAATGATAAAAATTATAAAATTAAAAAGAAATGAAAATTTTAACTTGAAAGATCAATGTGGATTTTCTAATGATCAAAAACGATCATGAGTTGATTAAAATCTGTTTAAAATACGTATAATTGATAAATTTTGATTCATTCGACCACGTAATTCTATTTAATGTACAAGGATTTTTTTTATAAATTTAGTGGCAAGTCATGCAATGAATTCTAAATGTTGTATCTCGTCAGGTTGAGGTTGTACTAACGTCAACTTAAATGGATGATATTTATTATCTTTTATTATTCTATATATATTTTCAACTGATATCGTTTTAGCAGCAAATCGATGTATATGAATTTATGTGAAAATGAGAAAATACTGTTGCAGAATTATTATTATGCGTAACTACACAACTTCGATTAAGACGTTTTCCATCAGGAAATCCATTTTCTATTTTCCCACAAATACTACTCAATGTTTCAAAAAGTTTTTTTTAATGGATGGATTCTAGATATCGCTGCCTATACAAGCTTCACGAGAATTCCTTTTATCAAATATTATATGTCAATTTTTTTAGAAGAATTAGAAAAATGATTCATTGCTGCTATTAGAACAATTAATTCACTTTGAAAAAAGACTCGAACTGATAATTACTCATGCTGGATTATACGTTTACAATATGAAAGTATGTAGTTCTTATACAGCTTTCAATATTTATGTTCTGTATACATTTCTAATCAGAACTTATAAGTACTGCTACAATTTGATATTAAATATCAATAAAACCCAATAAAAATGATTCCCGATAGTGCGTTGAATTCGTCTTGAAGATCTATACAATATTATTAAAAAAAAATTGCATAGTGCTATTTAAAAGATTCAAGATGACCCTGATTTTTTATTAAAAAAAATTTTTTTTTTTTAATTTTTTTGTTACAAGTTGTAACTTGCATGAGACAGATGAATATTGATCTTTCAACTTTTTTTTTAAATTATCGGAAAAATCGTCCCAAAAATCATGCGGATCGTTATATTGAACATCCTATTCATAATTATCCCTCAAGATTTAAATACGATGAATGTACATTTGGTTCCAATTATTAAATGTTTTTTTTTAAACACACGTAGTGTTTAATTATTTTTATAGCAGTGAATTCATTTTTTGTTTCTATGCTAAATAAATTTTAAGATCATATTCCCAATAATTCTATACACTAATTTTTTAATTAAAAAAAAGTTTTATGAGTAATTTTTATATGGCTTTTATATGGCTATTTGTTTTTTTATAAAAAATTTATAATATTAAACGATTTTCAAAAATATCATATATTATACATTTTGACTGTTTTAAATCAAAATAAAATTAAAAATTACATGTAATTCAAAATCATTACGATATGAAATTACATGTTATTCAAAATTGTTTGCATTTATACAAAATCGTGCATAAAGTTGAATTATATCCGCAATAAATTGTAATGTTATGTATCACATTCACTATTATTCTGAAGGACGTCGCAATTATGAGGTACAATTTGATAAATTGCATATTTCTAAATAAAGAGAAGTTATCTCTTATTTTTTCTTCGTCTGGAAAATACGCAAATGATGATAAATCATTTGCGTGAGGCGAGAGAAGCCAAAAAGAGCGGCCCGATATATTTTTACATTATTTTAGCTGCATGCTAGATAGACTCATGTTGTAATGGTTTGCAATCACAGAACGCGTAGGCAGTGGCTTAAGAACGGCAATACGTTGCCCTATTTCAAACTTGGAATAGTACCCAATAGATGATTACATGGCGGAATAGTTCAAGTGAGGCCAATTTTCGTTTCTATCTCAATGCAAATATATTATTTAGAATTATACTATTTCTGTATTCTTATCATGCGAATATAAAAATGTCGCTGTACATTTATGTAAATAATTATTATGATTGCTATTTTTTCTTTTCCTTTTTCTTTCTCTCTCTCCGTCTTTCTCCATGTTCGCCATATAGATACGAATTCATTTACAGGTACTACGAATACTGCTAATTTTCCACATATATTTTCTACATATCATTCGGTAAACCGACATCTTAAAAATTACTCGCATCGATCGTGCCAATCAGCGGATAATTATCAGAATTTAATAATTTTTTGCAATCTTTGATGTTATAATAGTGGCATATGTTTCGTTATTAAATAAATGTCACATAAAATTAAAAATATTTAATACGCTCTTAGTTAAAAAAATTCTTATATTTCATAATATCTTTTTAAAAATTTTTTATATTTTAAATTTATAAAAATTTCGAAAAAATACCTTAAATTTTTTCAGATTTTATAAGTTTCCTTCAAAAATTATAAAATAAAAAATCTTAGAATATATGTGAATTCGAGTACATAAAGGATTTTTAAAAAAATACGGACTTTCTTAGCATTTCTGAGAAAGTGTTTCAATGTACATAAAAATCTGAGAAACTGTCTAAAAAATTATAAAATTTATATACAAATTCTGAAAAATTATGCGAAGAATTCTAAGAAAATTTTTCAAAGACATAGTGAGGGCTATCTTTACGATAAAAATGCTTCGTCATAACGTTCGATGGATGCAATTTTTCTTTTAGCACAAAATCTATTAGCTGCGTCTTAACTTATCGGTAATCATACAATATAACAGCGTTTGCACGACCTTCATAAACGACAACGTGAAGAGACCGTGATATTCACTTATAACATATTTCATTTTCCGTCGCCGCTCTATTTTTGCATGCGACGTCTTTCTAGCTGGTTTAGTAGATGCGGAGAGGAAGTCTTTATACTAGGACGGAAGAACCAATTCTCTTCAAGTCCGCTGTCCGTTTTCCATTGCACTAGTAGTTTGTCTAATACGGTGTAAAAAGTTTCCTTTATTAATCATGGTAAGACTAATCTCGAAAATAGTTTGTTTAGAAAAAAGAAACCTGTAAATTAAACATTCGACTCGTAAAAAATGATTATTCTACATTATTTAAAAAATGATATATAAAACAATTATAGTAAAAATACTACCTATAACAAAATATTATTTTCCAAACAATAGAGAAAATCACTATAATAAATTATAATAATTTAAAAAATAATTTGAAATATATGTATATATATATAATTTTTTAAAAATCACAAGAAAAATATTTAGATCTCAATTGTTAACATTTATAGCTTCTTTTTATTACAAATAAAAGTAAACTACAGATTCAAACTCAAACTCAAAATATTTAGGAAGAAGATGATCAAAAAGTGGCTGTGATGCGTAAGGCGTTCCAAATGTTCGATACAACAAAAAGTGGTTTTATCGAGACTATGAAAATCTCAACAATATTAAATACAATGGGTCAATTGTTCGATGATGGCGAACTAAACACTTTGATTGAGGAAAATGATCCCGAAGGTTTAGGCAAAGTAAATTTTGACGGTTTTTGCAAGATTGCCGGTCGGTTTCTTGAGGAGGAAGATGCAGAGGCGATGCAGGAGGAGCTGAAAGAAGCGTTTCGATTATACGATCGAGAAGGTAATGGATACATTACCACAGCTACATTGAAAGAGATTTTAGCTGCGCTTGACGATAAACTTACTAGTTCCGATCTCGATGGAATAATCGCGGAGATTGACACGGACGGTTCCGGTACGGTAGATTTTGATGGTATGTAATATATATATCATACAAGATATCCAGCAACACAAAGTTCAAAATTTAGACGTCTAAAAGATATCTATAAAGATGCTTAAAGATGTTTTATATCCTGTTTTTAAATTTTGCGTTGTCTGGGTATTAATATAATAGTATTAATATAGTATTAATATAAGTACGTAGTATATTAATATATGATTAATGTATTGTACACACAAACACACGCGCGCGCGCATATATACAAAATTTATATTTATATTATGTTTTACGCTTTAAATTTTATATTTTTTTCATTTTATAATTTATAACATAATTTTATATATATATATATATATATATGTTATATACTTATATATAAACACCGAATGTAATTACCATATATCATAAATCAAATCCTTCCAACCGTATCATGTGATTGTTTCTTCACTAAGATTCGCCGATAAGCAAATTCCCCTGAAGTTACTTCCTTTCACGTCTCGAGGCATATTTGGTTCTGTTATTGATGTGCTGATACACACCCCGGTAAAAAATTTTTTATATAAAAATATATGTAAATTTATATAAATATATATAATTATATACGAAATATATATATATATATATATATACCCGGTAAAAAATATTTTATATAAAAATATATATAAATATATAAAAATATATAAAAATATATATAAATATATATAAATATATATAATTATATATGAAATATGTCCATACATATTTATATATACCTTTTTGTTTTGCAAAATTACTGTTTTTTATTTTTTTCAAACTTGTCTTTTTGTAAAAGAAACAATGCAAAAATTATTCTTTTAATTATTTTTTGTTTTCTAATTATTATTATTTTTCTTGTATTAAGCAGTAATTTCAGTTTCTTCTTACTGTATATAATTCTATATATTTACATATAATAGTATATAATTATATATGGATATATTTCAGATATAATTTTGTGTAATTATATAATAACAATTTATTAAGACTATAATCTAGTTTTAAAGAGATGCCAGACGACCAAACTCGAATGATGTCGATAATACAGACATGTTTAATTCAGAACTAAAAATGAAATTGACAAGGATAACATGCTTTGTATTGCTCTATTATACCGATATCGCACACATACGCATAAATTTTTGTATAAACTTTTTGTCTTGAATTAGGTGTCTAAGTCTAATTCTACTACGGTAAAAAATGTTTCACATAAGAATATATACAGGATATCCGTGAAATGAAGAAAGAGCCGTAATTGAAAACATAGAAGAAATCAAGGAGAACAAAAAAATTTTATACCATTTTGCAATTTTTGCAATAGTTAACGAGTTAATAATTATTAAAAATCGTCATATAAGCCCGGCCTGTTTAATGACTCTAATGCAAGCGCGCGATAAGATACAGTCGCCCAGCGGTCGTGATTGCTAAACGCGCGGGGAATTGTTTATTACAAACGGCTACGCACGAGCGGCGCTTACGCTGGACCCTTGTTCTAAGCTATGATAGTTTCTCGCCTTCTTTTTATCAAAATAAATTTTTCTAACGACATAGAAAAAATATTTTGTGTGTATCTACATATGTAGATGATACATGTATACATGCATGTCACAGAAAAATATCAATTCTACTGCTTACAAAAACAACTATTTAACTTACTTTTTTTTTTTTAGTGAGTAACAGTTATCTTTAACAAAGAATTTTCTTTGAAACTGAAGAACTTCCCTTGAAATTTTCTTTAAAAAAGAAATTTTTTTGATAATAATCTTAAAATACACTTGAAACAAATAATATTTACTTAACATTGTTCTCTAGATGTACACACATTCAAATTACATACTGTAAATTACTTAAATTAAATAAATATTATTTATTCCAAATAATTTTATATATCTGCAAATCTTAAGTTTAATTCTTCAATTAGAAATATTACATTAGAACAAATATTTCATTTACTCATTATTAGACTTTTCTTCGATAAAATTTTACAATATTTTTCGAAAGAATACAAATTCTTCTTTTGAATACATAATAATGAATTTTTTCTAAAATTTCAAAAAGATTTATTTACTGATCTCATCAGTTTGACCTGAGATGGTGTCGCTAAAGTCAGGTCAAGCTCACATTAATTTTCTTTTAATGGAAACCTACTTTTGATTCCAGAATCTAATAGCTGATGTTGAGAGCTTACCAAAACGCTAAAGGAAAATATTTTTTCATTAAGTACTTTTTGAGTTATGATGCTATGAAAGTTACAATACCGCCGGCATTAGCATTACAAGGTGTACTACGCGGAATTTGCCCAGGTAGATTTACACGTTTTTTGTGCTCAGAGAAAGAATAATGCAGCCAATGAAGGCGAGATCGGACGATGATCCTGCCAATGAAATTTGGTGATTCTTTATACTATCCGTTTCGTTGAAGTCTGACCGCTCCACGATGGATCTCGAAATGGCTGTGTTTTCATCGCGAGAAGTTTTGTTACAAATCTGCCTAACTACATTGTGCGATCTTTGACGCCCTGCATCATGAGAAGAGATATTCTCTCTCGTTCTGAAAGATAAGATCGTAGATGAAAAGTAATAAGAATGAATTACTCTGTGAAGAAAAATATTCCAAACAGTATGAAAAATTTTTTAATCAATTAATTTTTAAATAATGTTTCTAGCTAAATCACAGATCGCTGTTTGAAATTAGACTCAGACAAAAGATTCGAACACATTGAATATTCGATCTATTTGAATAATTCGAAGTTACAGCAAATGAACATCTAATTCGAATAGTTCAGACAGTTCGAATAATTCGAACTTAAATAGTGAAGTATGAATCATTAATTCATGTCTGAAGTTCGGACATGATGAAATAAAATGTAGTATGCCTTGGAAAACTTTACGTAATGTAACGCGTTACAATTTTTGTGCGGAAACTCAGACGCTTTTGCTACGTTATGTTTTTGTTTGTGCGTTGACTGAAAGTCAAGTTTATGGTTTTACAAGTTTAAATTTATGATTATTATTTAACGTTGCGGAAGAGCCTGTGCTAGCGTTATCCAAAGTTATCCAAGTTTCGTGAAAAATTGCTCTTTTATTTCCAAGAATGATCTAGCTAATGAAGGCATCATTCGATTTTGTCTTAATTGACTGAATTATTCGTCTTGCCTTCATTGGCTGCATTATTCTCCAATCTTTCTCTGAGTACAAAAGTGTAAATCCTGAGCAACTTCCGCGTGGTACACTTTGGATAATGCTAATGCTGGCGGTACTGTAAATTTCAAACATCATAACTCAAAAAGTACTTAATAAAATATTTTCTTACAGCTTTTGGAAAGTTCTCGACATCAACTATTAGATTCTAAAATCAAAAGTAGGGTGTTCCATTCAAAAAAATTGATGTGACTTTGACCTGATCTTGGCGATGTCATCCAAGGTCAAACTGATAAGATCAGTAAATAAATTGTTTTGAACCCTATAACTTTTGTCTGAAACATTTTTCTGTAAAACTTATATTTTCCGAGATATTCAGGTATCCCTTTTTGGATGCCTTGTATAATGTTATAATGATATATAATTATATATTATTATATAAAAGCATTTTTTTCTTATTTCTTTAAACTTGATTTTTTGTAGAAGAAACAATGCAAAAATTATCCTTTTAATTACTTTTTATGTTTTCTCATTATTATTATTATTTTTCTTGTATCAAACAAAAATTACAAAAGAAAGCAGGATATATGAACATATATATGGACATATTTTGTTAATAAGTATATATGTTTATATATGTTTATATATATTTATGTATTCTCATATAAAAAATTTTTTACCGGGTAAGAACTTTACGTTGTTTTTTATTGTAATCTACGTTCTTTATTGTAAACATGCCTGGAGACTTCAGTTTCGTAAGTACACATTGCAAATCTTTTATATCAAGCAAATGTTGTCTAGACTTGACAGCTACAGGCCATATTCGGCTAAGAAATAATAAAAAAGATCTAAATTAAAATTTTCGGCGTAAATTCCACCTAGCAGGCATATATTAATGCGTATATTTCAATTCTGGAAAAAACTTTCCAAATCTATAAATCTATAAAAATAATAACTTTTTACAAAAATTGTTGAGTTTAGTCGGTAAAACTGATGATGATTCCAGCATCTCCTTAATACTCAAATAAGTTTTAATGATTAGCATCACATTCAGAATATATGACAAAATTATGATCAAAAAAGTTCTCAGGAAAGAAATTCACGATGTTCCTATTCCAATCAAATCGCGATCATCCCAAGCCATATTCATATTCAAGTACTGAATCCCCACGCGTCGCGTGTAGCGAACCATTGTCGCTTATAGAAAATAATTTCCTATTCTCCTAGCAACAACGTTGATAATCTCGTTGCGTACTTGCATTTAGCGTTAGGCCAAACAGATACGCGCTCATTCGACGATCTTAATCAATTTCTCGTTAATGTGCGCGCGGCGTGCGTGCGCACATGCGTGCGTTTGTGTATGTGTGCGTGATTATACAAAGGAAACATTCATATTTATATGGTAGATAGTTCACATCATACTGAGTAAAGCTCAATTATTTCTGAGATATAAATTTTGTATGTTAACATGTGTTTATAAATCATGTTCTGAATGTCCTTAATTTCCATACATATTTCATAACAAAAGATTTCACTGAAAATCAGTTAATCATCAACCGATTTGTATGAAGAACCAACTTCAAGTTGGTCAAGAACAAAACTCAAGTTTTAAAAAATAAGAAAAAATTGTTCATATATAATTACATATAAAGATTTATATATAATTATATATAGGCAATCTTTTCTTATTTCTTCAAACTTAACTTTATGTAAAAGAAGCAAATTATCTTGTTAATTATTTTTTTATATTTTCTCATTATTATTTTTTTTTTCTTGTATCAAACAGTAATTTTACAAAAAAAAAAGAATATATGAACATGTATGGACATATTTTGTAAATAATTATATATGTTTATATATGTTTATATATATGTTCATATATATTTATATATATATATACAGAGTGTCCCATTTTAAAAGTTGTAAAATATTTCTTCAGCGAAGCATTTTTAGAAAAAATGTTTCAAATAAAAGTTGTTTATGTCGAAGATGGACATAAGAGGGTACCATTGATTTGACCTTGTTAAGGTCAGGTCAAGGTCACATCAATTTTTTAAAATGGATCATCATATTTTTGATTTCAGAATCTAATAGTTGATAGCAAAAGCTTTACAAAACACTATAATGAAATTCATTTTCATTAAGTACTTCGAGTTATGAGACTCGAGTTATGAGACTCGAAAGTTACAGTCTTCAGCATTAGCACCGGAAACCTAAATTTATTAACGTGCTATTTCCAGATTGTTATATCTGGTCTCTTTGGCAAAATTATTCATGCCGATTACTCCCTCAACGGATTCTACGAGAATGAGTGTGTGCGATTTTGTTCTTTCTTTTTTTCACGTACGTGTTCTAAACATACGTGATACCCGAGCATTACAAGGATAGTGTAGGGAAGGGAGGTGTGCGCGGCACGGGACGCTTGTCCAGGCAGTCCCCGCTCCCTGCGGGTCGCGCGTCGAGCTATCAATGGGCGTACACTTGCCAGTAGAAGGCTGGGCGGACGTGCATATTAGGCAATCTTTAGAAATTAATATCTCGTTGACTATTGCGAAAAGTTAAAAATGTCAGAGGACTTTCCGCCTTAGTTTAGTCCGCTCTAGCTGCCCATGAAAATTTACAGAATTATCGAACACCCTGTATATATATAAATATATATATATGTATGTACATATAAATATAAAGTTAATATGAATTATTATCTTATGTAATTTCTTAATTGAAGCTAAACTTATATATATTTACAGAATTTATGGAGATGATGACTGGAGAATGATTATATACATGAAAATGATGGACTTACATCGCTCTAGGAAGATTGCTAAGAAGACAATGATAAACTTTTTTAATAAAACATTATTTGGGCAAAAGATTGTCATTTTTATTATTATTATGATTATTAATAATAGTAATGGTAGTAGTAGTAGTAATAGTAGTAGTAATAGTAGTAGTAGTACATCTTAATTTGTGCGTACAATAAATTTAAATAGATATAAAACATGTGAAGAAGCTACCAGATTTCTATATACTAACTAGACTGGTAACTCAGCCAATTTTGCATGTGATAGAAAAAGACAAATGCATCAATTTTTATATGTGTCAACATTTTTATTTATTATATTGTGTATATGTGCACATTGTCTATGAGTGTATCATGATTTGAGTGTATCTCATGCTCAGTAAACAAATTGTCACCAAGTTCATATCAAACTCGTTCAGAAATTAATGACAATTCGATGTCATCTATGTCAGCATAAACTGAGCACATAACCAGAACAAATTAGCAGAAATTGAGCTTTGATCGCTTTTGCTGTTAATTTGTTGTCAATTTGTTGTCAGATTGTCAACAAATTTAGCATGATTTTTGCTAACAAATAGTTCTTATGTTACATCTACACATTTTATTATATAGGATGTATCAAAAGTCCGGAAACGGTTAAATATCTCGAAAGCAAAGCATTTTTGAAAAAAATGTTTCAGACAAAACTTGTAGGATTAAAAAAGATCTATTCACTGATCGTATCCGTTTGATCTTGAATGGCATCAAGATCAGATTAAGGTCAAATTAATTCTTTTAAACATTTTTTTATTCCAGAATCTAATATCTGGTATGGAAAACCTTCCAAAACGCTATAATAAAATTATTTTTCATTAACTTTTCGATGAGGTTTGAATGTTAAAGTATCGCTTAGCATTACTCAAGATATACCGCGCGAAGGTCGGATTTATATCTCGCGAACGCGCGCGCGCTCTGTGTGTGTGTGTGTGTGTGTGTGTGTGTGTGTGAAGAGTGTGTAGTTTATTTGATGAAGTGTTCAAATTGCAGCCTTCTGCTGCTTGACAATCATAGATAAAAATTATCCAGAACATTTTGTCTCATATCTGCTGAGATAAGACCAATTTGGTGTTTGTTCCGTAGGATCCATTAAGTCGACAGGCTTTGACGCGTATACATTGTTTTTAAAGTACTCCCATAAAAACTATTCATAAAAAATCCAGCTGTTTTTCAAGCTTACGGAACGATGGTCTAAGTACACTGTTACAAATCATCAGTTTTCATAAACTGTGTACGCGACGAAAACTTTGCGTATTGTGACACACAATCAAGTAGCTGAGAATAATTTTAATGGCATCCAGAATATTGTCTGAAACAGAAAGAATTACATTACTGATGATGCGAAGATATGGAGATCTTGTTAGATCCTTCGAGTAAGCTGTTTTATTTAACACTATTTATCTAGATCATGAACCGATTTCGAAGTCTATAGTATAGAAAAAACAGTATAGAAAACAGTTAAACTATTTGAAGGAACAGGATTCGACAATCAAGGATCGACAACGCACTAATAGAACAAATCAGCGACAAATGTCAAGAGTTTGGACATGATCCAAACATTTGTGGAAAATCTTCATTCAACTTTAAGGAAGCATCGGCATATGATTAGTGCAATAGTCCATTCATCATATTTTACATGAAAAATGGCAAAAATTAAAATCACTCACGGGCACAGAGGGTGATTTTGATCGAAGAATTGAGTTTTGCGATGAAATAATGCGTAGAGTCGATGATGATAATACCTTCTTCATATAATTTTTTCCGATAAAGCTTCTTTTTTATTGAATGGCGGTAAATCAGCATACTTGTCGATATTAAAATGATAAAAACCTTTACTGAACGAATGATTTTCGCATACAGTATCCTCAAAAACTTAATGTTTAGGCAGATTTTTGCGAACGAGATATTATAGGGCCATTCTTCATCGATGAGAATTTAAATGCGGCGACCTATTTGGATTTACCGCGAAATGAAGTCATACCCACCATTGAAAATATGTTTAATTACATACACAAAATATTTGGTTCCAACAAGATAGCGCAGGGCTACATTTTGCAGCAGTAGTACGGTAATTTTTGGATAATACCTTTCCAAATTGATGGATAGGAAAACGTTAAATAAAATGGCCTCTTAGGTCACCAGATCTGTCCCTTTTAGATTATTTTTTATGGGGTTACCTTAAAAACAGATGTTATATGTGACAAAACCTGCCGACTTAGCGGATCTTAAGGAACGAATACATCAAGTCGGTCTTATGTCAGCAAATACTAGACGAAATAATCTGGATAATTTTTATCTATGACCAGGGCATCATCAAGTAGCAGATGGAGATCACTTTGAACACTTTATCAAATAAATCACATACTCTGTACACGCACACACACGCACGCACGTACGCGCACGCACACACACACACACACACACACACACACACACACACACACA
>JANQDE010000078.1:269147-311022 GCA_037157785.1 Cephalotes varians
ACACACACACACACACACACACACACACACACACACACACACACACAAAAAGAAGTGTAAATCCGATCGGACACCCTTCGCGTGATATAGCTTGAGAAATACTAATGCTGGCAATGCTGTAATTTTTAAGCCTTATATTAGAAAAATACTTAATAAAAAAATATTTTATTATAATGTTTCGAGAAGCCTTCGAAATAAGCTACAAGGATATGAAAAATAAGGAATTTCATTTAAAAAATTCACAGTGACTTGACCTTGACAATCCCACCCAAAGTCAAACAGATGTGATTAGTGAATAAATCTTTTTAAACTCTACAAGTTTTGTCTGAAACATTTTTCTCAAAAATGTTTTGCTTTCGAGATATTCGACCGTTTTCTTTTATATTCTGCATATATCCTGCATATCTGCCAACAATTTGCTGTTATTACTGAAAGAAAAGAATTTTTATCAAATTTGATGCGTTTTTGTCGATAAAATTTGCAGCAAGCATTTTGTAAAATTTATTTCCGACAGACTTGACTGATTGGGTGAATGTAATAGTGAAGAACATTACTTTAATCATTTTATACATGTGAATATAAAACATGTAAAAATGGCTATCACTCTTTCAAATATAACTTGAAAGATGGCGAATGAACAGTCTAGTATTATTAATATATAGAAGTCTATGGAAAAAGTGCATATAAAAATGAGGATTATGTTAGTAATTTGTGAAGTAAATATATCTAAAGATTTGCGTTTTAGGGCAATTTATTAATTGCATTTGCTACAACAAATTCATAAACTTTTTTTACATTGAACAAAAAAAATAACTTTCGGACAAGCATCGGTATCGTTATATCTAACGATACCATACATTTGTTTACATTTGTTTTATAGGAACATTTCACTGATAGTATACTTTGTTGTCGAATTAGTTTTCATGATAAACGTGGACGGTTTGAACATAGACATTAGGTACTGAAAGGGCACCGGGGGTCAAGGGTCTGTCAAACGGATAACCAAAAGGTTTTCCGTCGAAAGAGATAGCGCCACCAATAATTTCAGAGATGTGCTTATTCTGGTAGTATTTGTTGATGTATGCATCCTGCGTTTTCTGTCCCTGACCAAAGATTCCTTGGAAACCACCGGCATGATATTGTCCACTACCGGTATATCCTGTACCGAATCCTTGCTGTTGTTGACTTTGTCCTTGGTAAGTAACGTGATATTTATCCTGGCCGCTGTGGATGCCTTGATTTTTTTGTGTTCCAGAGTATTGTCCACCTTGTACACTTTGGACATCTTGAATATTTTGAACACCTTGGACATTTTGGCTATCTTGGACACCATGGGCACTATGTACGCCTGATTGTACTCCTTGTATTCCATGGGTACCCTGTTGCGAGTCGTGTACATCAATTGGTACTCCTGCTTGTTGGCCATGTTGGCTATGTTGATCATGTTGGCCATGTTGACCATGTTGACTATGTTGGCCTTGTTGATCATGTTGGTGCTTTTGATATTGTTCCTGTTGTCCTTGATTTTGCTGAGATTGATTCCATTGATATTGTTGCTGCCCTTGGAAATGTTGTCCTTGGTGTTCGTATTGGTGCTCTTGTTGTCCATGTTGTCCCTGTTGTCCTTGTTGTCCATAGTAATGGCCTTGATGACCATAGATGTTTTGTCCCTTTCCATAGACATGTTCTACTTGATACTGGGAATGCGTGTACGGATACTGTTCGTGTTGTTGAGTATAATAGTTAGCATAAAAGTTCTTTATAGCTGCAAAAAAGAAATTATTATTTTTGTTACATGTTCAATGATAAAATGGCTTTATCTCTCCGATATTAATAGTGTACCTTGATTCTCTTGCTGGCCAATTGGCACAGTTTCTGGTACAACCTCCACAGTCTGTTTCACACCTGCTACTTTGTCGCTTTGATGCTGAATCTGCTGATAATCCTCAATATTAACTACTTGATATTTGCCTTGTTGGTAAGTTTGATATTGTTCTGGAATCACTGGTCCATAAGGTACGTTTTGTTGTCCTGATTGAGAGAATACAACAAATATCTGAACTGGGAATCCTTGATCATGTTGACCTTTGGGAAGAGCTAGCCTAGCTGGGAAACCAAAGATTTGGTGTGGCTGAAAAAATATTAACGTTTAATTTTGCATTACTTATTGAAATAATCAATGTAAGATATCTATACAAAATAGAAAAAAATTACTTCGGTGACGTAGTATGGTTCTTGAGCATGAGCAGCACCGTTAACACCTTGTTTGATTTCTTGAATAGATGGATAGTCGAAGCTCTGGCCTGGTGCTTGTTGGGATTGTCTTACAATGACATTTTGTCCTTGCTGAACTGTAAAAGATTAGATAATTTATTTAATAAAAAATTCAATTCGCGCGCGTGCGTGCGTGTGTGTATGTGTGTATGTGAAATTAGTAATTTTGCATCGAATACATACGATCAGTAATGAATTGGTCGAGTTCTACAAATTGATGCCTATGTTGAGAGATGCTAATAGGTTTGCCATGGTAGTCATATTTCGGTCCCAAGTAAACGCGGACAACGGCACCGGGAACATTCTGCTCGCTGTGAACAGTGATTTGATACTCGTAGGGTTTATGATCTAATCTCTTTACTTGAGCCTTGATGTATTGTTGTTGATGTTGCTGTTGTTCTTGAACTTGTTGTTGTTGGCTAACTTGTTGGTGAGTAGCTCCACTAAGATCAACATAATAATCGTTGAAGAAAGTCACCAGAGGACTGATTTGAACGCTCTGAATGCTAACGCCAGGCAAAAAGATGTCGTTATATTGATACGCAGGCAAGGAGTTCTGATACTGCGTGAACAATTGAATAACTTTTTTGTAGAGTTGATAGAAAGCTGGGTCACGAACAGCAACTTGTCCCAATTCGAGAACAGAAGGAGTATAATCGTAAATATTCTGCACTTCGGGAGCATTTCCAAGGAGTTGACGCGCAGCGGCTTGAAAACTGCCATAATATCTGCGATAGAAAACATATTATCATAAGTATTGCAATACTGACATCGATTAATTGGTTAGTTTAAAATTAACCTTGGGTTAACGCTTCTGCCAGTTCCTTGGATGAGTTCTCCAAGAATATTCAAACCTTGCGGTTGATAAAGAGATAAGAAAGCGCCTTGCGGAGTGATGACATGTCCAGAGTCAATAGCTTCAATCAATCTTTGTTCAATTTTCTTGACAGTCTGGATAAGATTATTCTTATAGGGGCTGAACTGCAGATTCTGAGGGCGTCCAGGAAATTCAAGCCCATTTGCGTAACGAAGATGTGGCTGATATGGCTCTTGTACGTTGACATAATCAGTGTTGTGGATTGGACCCAATCCGTTCGAGAGACGGTTTAGTTCATAATGAGCCAGAAGTTGTTGATGAAGGTAATAGTAAATAGATCCCTGATTTTCGTGATTTTGATTGCCTTGTTGTTGATATTGTGCAGGCGTTTGCTGTCCGTGCTGAAGTTATATTAAAAAATGTTAATACGGGAATTTCAATGAAAAAAATCTAATATATTTCTTTCATATATATATGTATATAACAATATATATATATATATATATATATATATATATATATTGTTGCAATAAATATCATCACATGCTTCAGTAGTCGGGTGGCTAAGACACTCGCCTCGGAAAATCAAGAGATCCCAGGTTCGATCTGGGTGTTATTTTTTTAAACAAATTTTTTACAGTTTTTGGGAAAAAAGGGATTAACAAATGCTTGTTAGCATCGTTATTATTAAATTTATTATCATTTTAACATCGAGATATTATTATTCTTGTTCAGCTTATGACTGTTTTAAGACCAAAAATTTGTTCGGCGCACAGTGAACTTGAAAATGTATATAAAATCACACAAAAAACATTAGCATGAAGATCTAGTTTTGACCGTTAAGCGCCTCTTTAATTAGTTGTCTTTTTAGAAAACGGTCTATATTCTATTATTTTATATATTTCTTTTTCTTTTTTGATATTTGAGAAATTATTTTAAATTATATTGAGATACGCTTACCTGCTCCAAGAAATATTCAGCAAGATTCACGAAACCATAGTAATTAGCAAGGCCGATATCTTGTGTGAAATAAGAAAGTTGATGTTCACTGCTAGATAATTGGGCAGAATAGTTAACAGGGATTTCAACTTGGCTGTAGCCAACACCTTGCGCGACATTTTGTGCTTCTTGGATAATCCTAGCATCAAAGTAGTACTGGGGAACGATTTCGTACAAAGGCGGCAGGATAATACCCTGCGTCTCCGGATGCTGAAGAACGGCTCCAATGAAAGCCTTGACGAACTGTTCCTCATTAACATGGACACGGGCCCATGCAGCGGTTGCCAAGAATGTTTGGTAGTTCTTGGCGCCTAATAAGATTCTATGTAGAAGGGAAACTTCCTTACGAAGCTGGCTGATGGAGCTCGAATAAGCAGTGCCTTTTGGTTGAACTAGACCGGCTTGTACAGCGCCCACATAATACTTGACGAGGATCGGATTTTCATATTGTTGGTAGTTGTTTTCAATGTCATAAGTGGTACCAAGAATCTGTAACTGCTCATTCGGGATTTCTTGGGTAATTTGCTGCAGCAATTGTATACTGTCTTGTTGTTTCTTCAGAAGATTTTGATCAGCTAAGAACAACGAAATAATCACAATTGTGTTTTTCAAATTGAATTGTATATAGGATAGGAACAAACCTAATACAACTGAATAGGGGATAATTTCTTGTACAAAAATAAATCGAAAATACAGAATAACCTTTTTTCGCCCGAAACTTTATTTTCGAGAAAATCAAGTTTAAAAATTGAATTAAATATGCGTGCTTACGATTTGCGGAAAAAAACGTAAATTTTAAATGTCACGTTTACATAATGACAACACACGACTTCACGAATAGTAAGATTTTAAAAGAAAGTATAACAAATAAGTAAATTTTACACCTAAAATTTATTTATTTTATTAAGAAAAAAATTGTATTAGAAATGTTAGCCCTGTTGCCTATAAGCAAAGTTGTGCTCGTCAAATTACGGATTTATGGATTCTGACTAATCTTCTTATTCTTTATTTCTTTAAAAGATTTCAAGTGATGTATGATGCATCGTGATAATTTGATTAAGACTGATAGTTAAGATAAATGAATAAGACTGTAGAAAGTAAACATATGTTAATATCTTGAAATATCAGTGTTTATAAACACAGACATAAACATAGAAATAGAAAATAAAACGATAATCACGTCTTAGCCAAGTTATACGTACTCAATGTGATTTTTAAACTTGATGTTCTTGGAAACAAAACATTGGATGAAAAAATTTATTCTACATTTTCATTTTTGTACAAGGAATCACTCTCCATTCGATTATACTATAAGTTGTCTCCATCCTATAAATATTAATATTTCGCAATATCGTCTATTAGACAGATGTTTAAGTACATAAAACGCTAATAATCTAAATTATATTAAAATTATAGAAACAATGAAAGGCATGATAATTTCTTTCAAATGTTTTACAAAAATTATACAGTGTATCAACCACAAAATTTGTGATTGATCCAGGAATGATTACATATAAGCCATTTTTTCCGATCATAAAATTCTATAATCTTTACAAAAGATTTGAAAAAAATTACAAAATTGCCCCTTTCATTATCTCTATATTTTTTTTTAATGTAATATATATATATATATAGTACAGAGTATACATATATGTATGTATGTATGTATAGATGTTTATATTTATAATTATTTATAGTTTATAATTATATATAGTTAAATATATTGATGAGAAAATTAAAAGCTAGAATTAATACAATTTTATTGTTAAAATAAATTTTATTGATTATCACATTCTACAATACACATAACGATGACATAATTATGACCAAAAAGATACTCGAGAAAAAAATTCACGATGCTTCCAAACAGTCACCATTCAAAATCAAATCTATATTTAACATTGCTTGACTTATGTGATCGCACGAGAATTGATATTTTGTGATGATCCATGAATATTAAATGTTAATGGAGATATATTTATGAGAACAAATCAGTTTAATTAATGTTGTAAAAAAAATGCTGTTTTTAAGCTCTTTCAGATATTTTGATAATAAATACCTCATTAAAACTTGTTGTTTTCTTCATTTGATAATATTTATCCTTTTGATTAACATACTTATATCATATTAAACACTGCGTGTGCTCTGCATGGAAGCAAAAGTTAAAATCGTGATGCAAAGTATAAAATAATTTAAAAAAAAATAAATTTTTTATGTCAAACGCAAATTTATTTAGCTCAGTTATTCGTTTCAGTGTCTATATTACGACCGTCTTATAATTAAGATTAAGTTTAAGTAAAAACAACATAATATATATATATATATATATATATATATATATAATGTATATAAAAAATATATAGAAATATATATATAAAATATGTATAAAATAAAGTCATTCCTATCTTTTATATATAATTATATTAAATAAGCTATTTGTAGATGAATTATATATATATATGATTATATAAATTTATACAACATATTTTGTTTAACTCAAGCATTTAGAATATCTGTGTCATTTTTAATACATCTATCTCTGTTGTTTTTGATACGACAAGATATCAAAGGAAAAAATTGTTTTGAAGAGACAAGCATCATGATAAGCAAAACATTTGTTCTTCAAACATCAAGATCATCGCCATTTTTTAAATAAAATTATATAATTCTTTTTTACATAATATAATTCTTTTAGTTATTTTGTATATAAAATTATTAAAATTGTATATAAATTGTATATAAAAATATTAAAGCAAAGTTATTAAAAAATCAATAATTTGCGAAAAATTTTATATTTCATTTTAGCCTATTTTGACACATAACATAAAATATCTTATAAACTATTTATTAATTTGTTATAACCATGCTTTAATTTTTTTAGGCACAGAGTAATGAGATGAATTAATTGGTATAAAAAAAAACATAGTTGCTTTTCAACAATTTGTAATATGCTATTATATATCTTTTTTGAAAAGTAATTATATTTTTTTAAATTAATTGATTTATTTCATTATTCTGTATAAAAGTATTAAGATACAATTATCAAAAAATGAATAGTTTACGAGATATCTTATATTTTTTATGTCAAAATATATAATATAAAATAAAATATAAAATATCTCATAACTATTGATTTTTTGATAATTTTACTTTAATATTTTCATGCAAAATAATTTAAAAAATCATATTACGTAAAAAAATCATATAATTTTATTTAAAAAAATACGATAATCTCTTGAAATCTCAAAAAATTGAAAAATTTTTTTTGCTTATCGTAATATTTGCCTCTTTGTTATTTTGTTGTATCACTTAAAAACAACAGAGATATTCTAAATTAAAGGAAAAGAAAAACGTTTTATATAAAACTGTAAGAGGTCATGTAAACATGTATGAAAGTCTATATGAATTTATACATACATACATATATATATATATATTTATACACATATATATATATATATATATATACCGAAAAAGTTATATATAATATAATTATATGTAAGAATTAGACAGCATTATATAAAAAATTATATATAATTATATATACTTTTATATAATCATATATGATACACAATTTATATATTATGAATAACTATATATAATTTTACATGTGATTATATATAATCGCGTATGATGTTACATATTGTCATAACCGTCTATAAGATTATAATCATATGTAATTTTAAACAATCGTACATACTTATTGTATGTATTTAGCATTTATATTTATATATGATTATATATATGGGTAATTTTTTCCAAGGAGAAATAGAAAGAGACAAACAAAGAAAGAAAAAAAGAATAGAGAGAGAATAAAAATGATTTGAATAGAATAGAATTACTTACCAGCACGTTGTTTCTGCTGCTGTTGGGGTAGAGCTGCCCCAAAAGCTGCCAGAGCCAGTAGAACGATCGCGCACCTCATTGTGATGCTGTTAATGCCGTTTACCGCATGCTGTCTACTGAGCGGTGCGAGTCTTTTATACCAAAATCGTATCGAACAAAGACATTATCGGCATTGACCTATTGATCCGACCACCGTGCAAGATTTCGTTGTCTACACGCGATATTCCTTGTTATTTTTAATGAATCGAAATTAATCGAAGGTTAGTGATAATGATTCTTCTGGAGAAGACGAAGTTGCATCATCAGTTACGGGATCAGAATTTTGTAATTGTCTTTATTTTCGCAAGTTTCTTTCTGTTTAATTCTAACAACTTCATTTTTACGCAAATATCAATTTTTCAATGCAACTGTAAGTTTACCTTTGATCTGAGTTTTCCAACCTTCTGACCCGAGAAAAAATGTGTGATTATATAAAATTATATAAAATTATATAAAATTATATACAATTATACATCATTATATATAATTATTGACATATTTTGTATACAATTATATAAAATATGTCCATATATATATATATATATATATATATATATATATATATATATATATACATAATTTTTTCAGGGAAATGAGATCTCATTTCATTTTAATAAAAAAAAGATATAAAAGATTCGTTTATATAAATATCATACTTTTGAAATCTTTATTCAAATATATCTTATATATTTTTAATAAACGAAAAGAGCTTATTTGGTCAAAGCGAACCTTAATTTGCTTAATGATATTTCTATTCTTCTAAATATATTTTTTTATAAATTGTGCGCCGATTACTCAAACATTGAAATACAATTCTAAATTGAAACTGGAATAGTAATATCACAAATTAAATTAAATTTTAATAATAATGATGTTAATAAGCATCTTAAAACTACAAAAAATTTATATATCTTTATATATATATATATATATATATATATATATATATATCTTTAATATATAATTAATACTTTTGAATAATATACATAAACAATAATAAATCAATTAAAATCAGAGAAATTTATTTTTATTCTGTAATTTTCTGTAATTAAATATAGAATATTTTACATCAAAAATTTTAAATAACGGATTGATTTTTTTCATCTTCCGATATGTCTCATGACATTTAAAACAAATAAATCGCAAATGAAAGTTGTGTAAAATAATTCTGTAAAGTTTCGCGCGTAATCTCCGATATATTAGATATTTGTAACTTTACATAATGTATTGCTATCAATTCTTTTTAGTTGATCTATTCTTAGCAGGAAAGCAACGCCACACATACATTAAATGTCACGAAATAAATAACTATATCGGAACAAGACATAACAAGATAATATAAAACTGCATCAATTACAATATAGCAATTAAACGTCAAAACATTTTTCAAGATACAAGAGAATCAAATCTAAATTTTTGTTATCAATGATATTAGTTATAACAAAAAGTAAGAATTACATTTGATTATTAGAGTTTTTAAATAATAAATAATATAGAGTTTTTAAATTATAATATAAATATTTATAGTAAATAACTTGACAATTCTGAAACATAATTACATGACACATAACTACATTTGTTATCTCACTCAGTTTATTTGTGCTTCAAATTTTCCATATTTGATAATCGGCTATTATCTCATGTACATACAACTTTGCCAAAAATATTAGGCACCTCATTAACTATTATTTTTTGTATGTTTTAGCTCAAAAATTGATTTATGACATTTACTGTGAATTATCCTTTGTTTCAAAAACTCCTTAAATTTGTATAATGTTGGTAATCAATAGGAAACAAGAGATAAAAGAATTCCAGATAAATAAAGAAAATAAAGATAGTACCTAATAATTTTGGCCAAGATTATAGTCCGATGTTATTTTGTGTATTGATTATAAGGAAAATAATGAAAATGTAAAAATAATGAAATTACTGTTTAATCGCTTCTAACTTACAACGAGCGCAAGAAATTAAAATTGAAATCCTGTACTAAATTATAATTCGCACAACCATATAACTTGCTCACACAGTCAAGGAGAACAAAAAAGTCTTTATCTCATTGCCAATTTCGCAATAGTTAACAAGTTATTAATTACTAAAAATCGCTATAAGCCCGGCCTACTGCCTAATGCAAGCGCGCGACGAGATGCGGCCACCCAACGAGGTTGCTAGGCGCGCGGGGAGTTGTTTATTACAAGCGGCAATGGCTATGCACGAGCAGCGCGTAACGCTGGACCCCGTTCTGAACTATAGTTTCTCGCTTTCTTTTTATCACAAAATAAAATTTTCTAATGGCACAGAAAAAATGTTTTGTGTGTATGTATGTGTGTAGATGTACATGCATACATGCTCATTATTAGACCTTTCTTCGATAAAATTTTATAATATTTTACGAAAGAATATAAATTCTTTTTTCGAGTACATAACAATGTTTTTTCGAAAATTTGTGATAAGTACATGCATACACAAGCGTGCACACAAAGGAATTTTAGTGCTTAAAAAAGCGATTGTTCAATTTACCTTTTTTCTTTAAGTAAGGCTCACACAATACGAAGTCGACTGAAAGTTGAATAGAGAAGTCAAGAGTCAACTTTTAAGGAGCAGAATATCGATATATTTGACTAATAGTTGACGAATGTCCTAAAAATAGTCGATAGTTGACTTTCCAAGATGACTATCAATTGACTAAAAGTTGACAGTAAGAAGACTTTTCAAGTTAATAGTTAGTCGACATATAGACTTTTCATAGTCGACTTTACGCCGACTGGGAAAAGTTGACTAACTGTCAGCAAACAATCATCCGTGTTGTGTGGGAAATGATTAACTTTACAAAAAGAATATTTTCTTGAAAAAAAGAAAATTTAAATTAAGTATTTTTTTTAGCACTAGAATGACATTTTTCTACGTGTACGTACATGAATAATAATCGGTGTGTGATATAAGATTGCGAGCCAAAAAATAATTATTTTTTTCTTTCTGTGGCAAAAAAATGATAGTGCGCTGATAAGATTTAAGCTAATGATGCTTGCATTAGAAAAATGTGATCTAGAAATGATATAACATTTATATTTTGTATTTTGGAATGTAATAAATTGAAGAGCACCATTATATACTGCATACTGAAAATATGATGGAGGTGGTGGAACCTCTTTAGCAAAATCTAATTAATTTATATATTAGTAAAAAAAAAAGAAATGTTATCTATCAAAAACTTTTAAAAAAAAGGTAAAATAAGCTGCTAAGTACACGCTCTTTTCACAATCAAAACAGAACAATAATTTTATCTTTCAAAAAAACTGTTCCATATATACTTTCTATTTTAAAAAATGATATTAGGAAATGGAATTCCAAGCCCAGTGGAATTTAAGAAAAGACTATGAATACAATATATTAAAAAAATAAATACATAAAAATATAAATTATTTAAAAAATTAAAATATTTAATAAAAAAATAAATTTAATCAAAATAAAAAAATATATTAAAAAATACAAAAGAATTTGGCGCTGCTACACCTTAAAATACTAGCAGTGCCAAGTTTTTTTAGATCCATAATGTGGATCTAACATGGACGCGAACCAAACCAGCCGTTTATCATAGCACCGGAAAGTGGATCTGGCTATATAGTTTCGCCAGCCAAATTAGATCCAGTTAGTGCCAGCCAAATTAGATCCAGTTAGCGTTGTTGTAAGCGCGGCCTAGGAAAAGCGTTCCACCTAAAATAGAGACCCTATACCAGAGTCTGGACACGAGCGTGGCAAAATGCTATGAGAGAGAAAGATATATATACTATCTCCGTCTATTCATTCTAACCTTAATGGTCGCGTTCGTGCAGACGCTATTAGCGCTGAAAACCTATAGTGCATAATGTGTACTATAGATTTTCAGCGCTAATAGCGTCTGCCCGAATGCAGCCAATATAATGTGTATATTCATATATTTTTTCATTCAAGTGGAAGCTGTTTGCAGCTTCAAAAATATTAATATTAAAAATAAAAACATTAATTAAATATTTATAGTAAAAATGGGTGGCTGCGCTGCTTTATATTATAATAATTCAGCTGCCAAAGGATATACGATAAAAAGATTTCCTAGAAATCCTGAACAACAAGCTGTATGAAAAATGTTAACCGAGAAGATTGAGTACCAATAAACAATTCACTTCTTTGCAAAGTTAATACGTTTGAATTTTTTACAATAAGATAAATGAAATATTTAATATTAATGTAATTAAAATTAAATGTGATATTTTAGAGTGCCATAATCTGTTAACAAAAATAATTACTAGATTTGTTGTATTTAGATTAAGAATTTATAATAAAAGAAAAAGTGTTTTATTACCTCAAAGATATGATAATAAGTCTATGTATAATATTTGTTAAAAATACAAAAATATTTTAAAAAGTTTATGTATACATTTCTCCTATCTGAATTTATAAGATTATCGAAGTTTGAATTGAAGCGGGAGTTGTCACAAATGACGGACCTATATTATCTCTATGTTTTTTTTCACGAATCAGCAATCTAAAGGTCTGTTTTTTATTCCTGCACTCTCTGAACTAGTATACACGATGCAGTAAGTTGAAGTGAAGTAAACATATGTTTATTTCACTTCAATTTATTGCACCGTGTGTACCAGTTCAGAGAGTGCAGGAATAAAAAACAGACCTTAAATATGGTTGAACCATAGACTTATACTAATAGACTGCGCAGCTCAACGGGCCGACTGTCGTCTGGACTAGAGAGAGAAAGCATGAGTGGTCGGAGCTTTATCTCTTTCTAACGATGGTAGTGGGGGAAGCCTTCTCTCCCTTTAGTTCTTGTCCGAGTCCCCCACCACTACCATCGTTAGAAAGAGACAAAGCTCCGACCACTCATGCTTTCTCTCTCTAGTCCAGACGACAGTCGGCTCGTTGAGCTGCGCAGTCTATTAGTATAAGTCTATGGGTTGAACGCAGCCAGTACTTTATCCAATCAACATTCGGTATCAAAGTGCCGGGGTCTGCATGAGGATCCAGCTTAAAGGCCGAAGCACAGACTCTTGCATAAGACATAAGGCATAAGAAAATCAAYCAATCAGAATTCTTTATTTCACGGAAAAGAAGGAAATAAAGAATTTTGATTGGTTAATTTTCTTATGTCTTATGTCTTATGTGTTATGCAAGAATTTGTACTTAATGTTCAAAACTGATTCGAAAAACAGAAGACGAATAACAAATATAAGTATTCAAATCGTGTAGTTTTCTTTTTCCATATAATTTGCGCAGCGCTCTCAAAAGGCATTACTATTTACAAATGAGTGGCGCCCGTTTGCCGACATTGCAATGGATCTACAGCTACTTACAGCGCTTGAACAATGGAAAGCCTCTAGGCACCGGCTATGAGTGGCTGTAGTCAATCAGGATGCTCCCGTCTGTACGGATTGCTTTGTGGATGCCGGCTATAGCCGGCGCTGTCACGTGGATAGCCAAAGCGTCTCTGGTACGTAAGTGGAGGAGGAAAATTTTGAGCATACCCGAGCTCGAAAATGCATCACTGGTTAGGAGCGAAAGAGTTAATTGTAACAACAGCATTTTCTTATGGCTCCGGCACACAAAACGCGGCAAAGCGACAACGCGGCAACGCGGTAGCCAATCATCATGGCTTGTCGCGCGGCAAAGTTGCATGGGTGGGCTCCGATAGCCCACATCGCCGATTGACTAATTTAAAATAAAATTTTCTGATTGGTGGTCCAGTGGAAAAACTCTAAGCACCGGGCGATGTGTGTGACGTGTGCTATCGGGACGTGTGCTAACGGGACCCTCCCAGTTGCATCCAAATGCCGGAGGCAGCAAATGCGATTGGATAATTCTATTGGAATTAACCGTTGGTTAGTCTAACCGACGTTGGTGAAATTGGCTCTTAATAAGCGTTTCGTGCTGATTGGATTATATTTTTAGATCTAGAAGAATAATTCTATCTCAATTTAGATTTAAAAATATAATCCAATCAGCGCAAAGCGCTTACTAAGCTGCTTTCTCGGCTGAACGCAGCCAATGGCTACGTTCAGCAGAGAAAGCAGCTTAGTAAGCGCTTTGYGCTGATTGGCTTATACATTTAGATCTAAATTGAGATAGGACTATTCTTCTAGATCTAAAAGTATAATCCAATCAGCACAAAGCGCTTACTAAGCTGCTTTTTCTGCTGAACGCAGCCAACGACTACGTTCAGCAGAGAAAGTAGTGATGCAACTGTTGTAAAATTCGTGAATCTGATTGGGTGCATCCAGAAGCACAATCGCTCACTGAGCGCTCAGAAGCAATAAATTGACCAATCACAGACAAACGTGAAAAAATTGATTATGATTGATCAATTTATTGCTTCTGACTTCTGATTTATGACTTATGGCTTATTGTAGAAAGCCTCTCATACTCACTGTAATATAATAATACTGGAACGTGCGCGACCCTATGAATAAGTGTGATCCGAGAGAGAGCGTCTAAGGTGGTATCTTTAACCTTCTCTAAGGACCAATTTCACCAACGTCGGTTAGACTAACCAACGGTTAATTCCAACGGAATTATCCAATCGCATTTGTCTTTGACCAAAATGAACCAATCACGGTTGACACTTTAACCGTCGGTTAGCTTAACCGACGTTGGTGAAATTGGCCCTAAGCTATACTACGCATGCGTGGTAGACGATAGTGGGGATCATACGGGATCATAGAGGGGATCGTATCTTTGTGCTGGAAAGAAACAGAGATACCATGTAAGACCCTCTTTATCATTTCATGACACTAGCGCCCGTGCACGTTTCAATATTATTATATTTCAGTGATCTTACCGACGTAATTAGCAAACTGAGCATTGTTATGATCGGGAGGGTTCCGTTAGCACACATCCCGATAGCACCACTGAAATATAATAATACTGGAACGAGCACGACCCTATGAATAAGTGTGATCCGAGAGAGAGCATCCAAGGTGGTATCTTTAGCCTTCTCTAAGCTATACTACGCATGTGGTAAACGATAGTGGGGATCGTACAGTCTCGTTTTATAAAAGACGGTTACGTGTATCCAATAAACGTTACAAAGAAACTTTTGGCCAGATTGTACTAAAAAGAGACAAAGATACCACTTAAGACCCTCTTTGTCATTTCACGACATTAGCGCCCGTGCACGTTCCAGTAATAGCTGTATTCGTTTTACCTTATGGCTTAGCTCTTTTTGAGTTAGTTCAGTGGATTAGATACAGATAAACGATACGTTTACCTTTATCTAATCCACTGAGCTGACTCAAAAAGAGCTAAGCCATAGAGTAAAACGAATGCAGCTATTATTATATTTCAGTGGATAGCACACATCTACTCACATCGCTCGGTGCTTAGAGTTTTTCCACTGGACCACCAATCAGAAAATTTTATTTTAAGTTAGCCAATCGGCGATGTGGGCTTTCGGAGCTCACCCGTTGGGTGAATTCGTTTATGCAGTCATTGCTGCAGAAGGCATATCATTTTATCTACGTTGTTTATTGGACGTAAACAAAGCATAAACGAATTCACCCGTTGTGATCACCATGTCGACGCGCATGCGCTTTAGGGTGCGGCCACACTATGCGCGATTCGTGATAGTTCAAAACTCGCATTTTTTTATTCATATAAAATTAGCAAACAATGTAAATGGATATATTCATCGAATTTGCACTCGTTGTTTAATATTCGTGTCAATTGATGTCAATTAGCTAGCAATTTTTTTGACGAAAAGGACGCGAATCACCATGAATCGCGCATAGTGTAGCCGCACATTAAAAATTTTGCGTTAGAATTTTTCACGAAATTTGAACTCGACCATTTAAAACAGCATCACATAGAAAGTTGTAAACTTATGTGGAACCACGCTTTGCAAATCGAAAAATGCAATTCTTCAGTTGAGCGTTGCCATTTCCAAAATCAATAAAATTAGGTTCATTTAACGTGTTTTTGAAAGAATTTGCAATAAAAAACGTCAATATCAAAAAACTAGACACAGATTTGCGTGGAACTTTGCTTCGCGTGGCAAGAGTTGTAAACCCATGTAAAACCTCGCTTCGCATTGAAAAATGTTTGCGTGATGGCAATATATTCGCTTCCCGGCGGAGGGGCTACTATATAAAAAACCTAGACAAATAGGTTTGCGTCATCGACTTACAAAACTGGACTGCTGATAGCAGTGGTTGGACTCTTGCAGAGTCCAACGATACCCTACCTAATTCTGTAATATAAGTACTTCACTAGAATGCGAGACCCCTGTGCGCGCGCACGTGAGACCAGTTCATTGGCTGTAACTACGTTCACACGGCACCCTTAATCAGATTTTATAATATCCGTAGTTTTACTGCTGACCAATCGCAATTACTCCATTCTTCAGAGGAATAGCCGTGATTAGCCAATTTTATAACTATGGATGTTATTAAACCTGATGAAGGGTACCGTGTAAACGTTGCCTGTGTTCAGCAGAGAGAGCAGCTTAGTAAGCGCTTTGCGCTGATTGGCTTATACATTTAGATCTAAATTGAGATAGGACTATTCTTCTAGATCTAAAAATATAATCCAATCAGCACAAAGCGCTTATTAAGTTGCTTTCTCTGCTGAATACAATCATTGATCGCGTTCAGCCATCGACATGCAGCAGATTCAACTGTTAGGTTAGGTCCGCGGAGCGAATCCTGACGAACGCTCGCTGTTATTGATGTATTCTTGTAGATCAATAGCAACGAGCGCTAAATTGATGTTAACATTGTCAAGGTTAAGGTCGAAGCACAGACTCTTGCATAACGCATAAGATATAAGGCATAAGAAAATCAACCAATCAGAATTCTTTATTTCACGGAAAAGAAGGAAATAAAGAATTTTTATTGGTTAATTTTCTTATGTCTTATGTCTTATGCGTTATGCAAGAGTCTGTGCTTTGGCCTTTACATTCCTATTACATCCTTGACGATGTTTTGTATTTTTAGAATTTAAATTAGATTGTGTCCTGTAGATAAGCTAAACATGCAAATTTCTATTGCATCATATTTAATTGTTTATGGCATCTTATATCATATATTATATATATCATGGCATCCGTATATATATATAAAGGAAAATGCCACTTTTACAGGGTAAAATACTTATTAATTTTTTCCAATAATTCGGAATATCAAAAATTTAATTTTTTAATTTAACAAACACCAATTTGATTACACTCTGCCATGGGAAACAAAGAGATCGGACGAAATTTTGACAAATACACTGACTTTCAATACCTATTTTTTAAATGAGAATAACAAAATTTGCGACAATCCAGGTACAATACTATTGAAATACTGGATATTAAAATGGTTTTAAAGATAGAAATATTTATAGAAAATTTCTTATGATATTATATTAAATAAAAGATTTTAAAAAATTACAATTCCTTATGATTTTTTAATTAATCTACAATATTTAGAGAAAATGAAAATGAGAAATATCCAAATGTATAAAAAATATCTTTTTGTCTCTTTGTAAAGTCAGATTTTCATAACTATTTCATTCGAAAATTAGTTTTCGAGATATTTCATTGGTCCGAGATGTATGATTATTCATCCTGTATATAATAATCTATATATAATTATATAAAAGCAATTTTCTCTTATTTCTTCAACTTGATTTTGTAAAAGAAACAATCCAAAAATCAACCTTTTAATTATTTTTTCTGTTTTCTCATTATTATCATTATTTTTCTTGTATCAAACAGTAATTTTACAAAAAAAGAAGGATATTTGGTTATGAACATATTGTGTATAATATATATATATTATATATGTTCATATATGTTTATATATGTTTATATATATTCTTATATAAAAAATTTTTTATCGGGAAAATAAGATTTAATGGGTAACTATTTTTAATAAATTATTAATTATGTCTATAAAATTTTTTTAATGGAAACTAGGATGTGATAATAAGATTATTCTATCGATCAGATACCCATTATAATTTCTTTTTTTTTTTTTTTTAAAAGATGTTGAGAATTAAAATTTAGATATCGTCTAGAAAAAATAGATTTTTGGAAGAGATTGAAAATGATAAAATTGTTATCATTAAAATAACGTCTAAAAAGTTGATCATTATTTTCAATCTCCATAGTAAATTGTAAGTGTTCATGTAGAGAATTGAAACTATATACATGTAGAATATCAATAAATTTTTAAGTAGCTAATATGATATCAATTATAAATTGAAAAATAAACACTCAATAGCAGTCTCTTGCTCAAATCTTGCATCACAAAGTCTGCAATCATCGAAGATAATGAAGAATTGGTACCAAAAATTTGTTTGTAGCAATTTTTATTAAAAGTAGATAATATCGAGTTTATTATTAATTTTACTTTTTAAAAATTTGTCAAGTGAGATGGCGGTATTTCTAGAAATCAAATCCCATTCTTTTTTTAGATGCTTCTACCAATAAGTCTATTGAAACATTAATGATACTACATCTAAAGACGCTAGATGTAATTTGATTAATCAATAAAATGATAAATTACGATAAATCAATTAAGTTTCTTAACAAATTATTTTTTATATGACTGGAAGGTTTTGGAATGCTTGAGAATAATGTGAACAAGTTTAGCTAACCGCTAAAGCGATTATAAAGAACTACTTATATTAAGTGTGCAAATTAATTCAATGCTTTTATCTTTGCACAAAATTTTTGTGTGAATATTGAGTTTTGCGGTCGACATCGGTTAACCAAGGTCAATCTATGATTTTCTTCTTTTAGAGTACAAAATCTATTTTTCATCGCCACTAATGAATTTGAGGAAATTGATTAAAAGCACCGAATTAATTTGCTCTCCTAATAGATGACTCTGAAAGGACTATTGTTTGCGAATTTTTGATAAACCATGAGCTCTTGGAAGAATCTCATTAATAATTAATATTTTCTCTTAAGTCGACAGATTTGTTATATATATATAAGTAATACTATCGTAGCTCTCTCTTAATCGAGAAGATTATATTACCAAAATGGAATTCATGTTATTCAATAGTGCAACATATGAAAGAGTTAAAAAAATCCAACTAAGAAGTTGACTAATGACATGTGCGTATTCCTATCTTATTAGAGGAATAACGATTTCATATATATATATATATATATATATATATATATATATATATATATATATATATATATATATATGATCATTAGTCAACTTCTTAGTTGGATTTTTTTAACTCTTTCATATGTTGCACTATTGAATAACATGAATTCCATTTTGGTAATATAATCTTCTCGATTAAGAGAGAGCTACGATAGTATTACTTATATCTACTCTAGTAAAAAGTAAGAAGAACATTTAGATATTTCTTAATAAATTTTTTTGTAGAATAAAAGAAAGAAGTTTATTTGGAAAGAAGTTTATTGTTAAAAAAAAACGATTACTATGATACAATTTGTTAATTATCTACTGATTTCTAATTGCCCGGTAAAAAATTTTTCATATAAGAATATATATAAACATATGTAAACATATATAATTATACAAAATATGCCCATATATGTACATATATCTTTCTTTCCTTTGGAAAATTACTGTTTGATATAAAAAATAATAATAATAATAAGAAAACAAAAAATAATTAAAATAATTTTTGCATTGTTTAAAAAAAAAATCAAGTTTAAAGAAAAAATTGCTCTTATATAATTATATTATGTAATTATATTATAATTATATATGGATCATTATATAATTATATATGGGCAATTTTCTTATTTTTTTTAATTTGACTCTTTGTAAAAAAAAACAATGCGAAAATTATCCTTTTAATTATTTTTTATGTTTTCCTTATTACATATTTTTTTAATACCAAACAGTAATTTTATAAAACAAAAATATATATACGGATATATGAATATATTTCGTATATATTTATATATGTTTACATATATTCTTATATACAAAATTTTTTACTGGGTGACCTAATTCTTTATTGTAGTAAAAAAATTTTTTCTATATGTTTTATAAATTCTACAGTGGTTCTTTCTATTTCTGTCCATTAAAGATAATCCAAAACAATCACCTAGTTGCAAATGTATTTGGCTGTATTGTATTTTTGTTGAAATCACTGAGCTTGATAAATCAATTATTTTGTTGAGAATCTAGAGGTGATTCTAATAAGGTAAATTCAGCAGAAGAAACATAGACGTGGTGTAACTTTTCTGTCAATAAATTTAACAATGAAAAAAATGAAAATAATTATTCTTTTTTCTTAATAACAAAAAATTCATTTTCGATCATAACAGGTTAGGTAAAATATTGGATATGTTCGTAGAAACTCTATAAATCTGAAAACTTTTTCTAAAGTCTAAAACTTCTTATGTCTTAATAACTGTTTGTACACATTCTAATCGCAATGTAATGTTTACGTAATTCTTATTATGTTTGGTCTGTTTGAAAAATTGTGATAGTAAAATATGATGTTTGCTTAACTTATTTGTAGTATAAAGAATATTGTAGAATTGATAACTCTGATAAAAATAAAAAATTTTATAGAGTGTTGACAACCATTCGATAAGAATTTTTTTAGAGTTTATACGCTTTCAAACTTTGAGAATACTTATACAACGTTGTTGAGTTTAAAAATTTCCAGAACGCTTATCAAACACTATATATAATATTTTGTGAAAGTTCTGCAGTGCTGAGGCAACGCTTTTCAGAATACGCTCAGTAAACACTGATACATCTTTGTACACAGAGTTTGCTCAGACTTTTCAAACATTTAGCAAACGCCTTCGGTACATATACACCTTCCAAACGCTGCAGCGTTGCAATTTCCGCTGTGACCATTTCTAAACTCTCAACAAGTTGCAAAAAACGCTTATAAAACTTTTATTTTCGTCAGGAAACATATAGATTAAAGAAAAAAAAACATTACACATCTATTAATGATATCCAATTTGTTTAATATTTCGCAAGAAAACAATTAACGGAGTCCCAGATCGTGTCGAATTTGATTATCAAAAATCAATTTTTTTCTTTCCAACCATTGTTAAGATTTCCCGACAGAAAAGTTACACTATACCTATGTTTCTCTTGCTGAATTTGCCTTAGAATTATTTTTAAACTCTCAACAAAATAATTGATTCAACAAAATAATTGACTCAATGATTTTAGCATTCCAATAGAAGTACAATATAATACTACAACATATTTATTACAAATAAATGATCATTTTGTGTTTAAATGTAGTGAAATTACGTTTCACGGTGTTAAATTAAATTTAATGCATGCTCTGAAAAAAGCAAGTACAGATATATATATATGGAAATGCATAATCTCATTAGTTTTATAAAATTGTAGCATAAATAACATGTCTGAGTTCCGAAATGAATCTAAATAAAAAAAAATCTAAAAGATTTAAAATGAAAAATATAAGAAAATGCACAATAATTTAATAATTTCGTCCGCGTTAATTTAACAATTCATAAATTTTTTTTTAAGGTCCATAAGATATGAATTCCATTTTTAGGTCCATAAAGTGAATTCAAAAATTATAATTAAAAGAAAAGTATAAAAGTAAAAAAGTACTAAATTTACTTTTTCAATTTACTTTAAAAATATTAAAATTATCAATCAATTAGTATATTAATAATCAATATATATAATCGATATATATAAATATATATATTTATGAGATATTTTACATTTTATTCTGGCATATTTTGATAATGAAATATAAAATATCTTAAAGTAAATTCATTTTTTGATAACTATATTTTTATGCACGGAATAATTAATTAATGTAAAGAAAACACATAGTTGCTTTTCAAAAAGATATGTAAGTGTATATTGCAAATTGCATAATTTTTTTGAAAACCTACTATGTGTTTTCTTTACACCAATTGATTCATTTCTGTGTATAAAAATATTAAAGTATAATTACCAAGAAATGAATAGTTTGTGTGACATTTTATATTTTATGTTGAAATATACCATAAAGTGTAAAATATTAGGACTATGCATAAGTTTTTGGGATTTTCTTGACGATTTTGTTTATGTATTGCCATAGTAAAGAAATAATAAATGCATGTTTTATCAAAATATTTTTTTTCGCTTGTTACAACTTTAAATCAAGTAGTAAATGGATTTCTCGATTGAAGACAGATTTTTTCGATGTAATGAATTCGTCCACCCATTTTCGTACTTTCATTTCTAAATCACACACCGAAGGGACTTCTGCATTGACCAAAATAGATAAAAATCGAAAGAAACAAGATACAAATAACATGTGACAAGTAAAATGTTGTCATGGAGTAAGATGACTTTTCGATTTCCTTTCTCTACGCTCTTTTTCTGAATTTCTTTGTTCAACCGGTACAATTAGCGCTTTGCAGTAAACATTTTATCAGGCTTTAGCAGCTTATGAGTACATCCTAAAGTACATACTAGAACACATTCTTCAGGTCCCAAATATAAAAGAAAATCTTATGCCCGTGAATGTTGCGCTTTGATGTCAAAGTAGAAGGTTGTCCTGAACAATCACTCACTTTCGTGTTTAGGGTTATTATAATAAATCTATTTCTCATCGCGTTATTATTTTCTATAGAAAACTCTTTTTCTTTTTTATTAAACAAACAGTGATATGCAGATGTTGAGTCAGTTATCAATAGCTTGTTCGAAGTTGCTGTAGGATCCACTTCTCTTCCATCTGCATTTTTCCCAATGCATGTAAGCGTTGAAGTAGTCGTGTGATTAATGGCAAGCTGTTTCGCCAGCTTCATAGACGATTGGAATACATCTTCGAGTAGAGTTTCCAAGTTCTCGATTTTCATGTCTTGAAGCCGTCCAAAGTTTGTTATTAACGACGAAATTTCCACTTCGAAATCTTTGGAACCAGGATTGGTATGTACTTTCGAATGCAGTATGCTCACCAGGTAAATAATTCTGTTTCAGCGGCACTTTTTCCGTGGCAAATAATGCAGTATACAAAAATAATGAAAATATATATATGCGCCCTTTCGATTTCCATTTTCAATTGAATTCAAAATATATTTAAGTAAATAAACTGTCATATGTAGGCTCGAATGCAGGTTAACTAATAAGTATTGTAAGACATGGAAAAATTAATGGAGCCGACCGGAATTCGAATTCGGGATCCTTCGTTCTCCTTCCTAACAGCAGGCCTACCACTTAGGTTGCGTGACCACAATGCTCCGCTGTATCGGAGTAACTCCAATGCCTTAACTTTCTTACAGTATTAACGTGAAACATAAACTAGTAGAAAAAATTACGCATCTAGATCTCAACATCATCTAAACATTGTTCCAGGAACACTTTTATGCACAAACTTAATATCTCGTAAATTATCGATTTTTCAAGAATTTTGCTCTAATATTTTTATGCAGAATAACTAAAAAAATATTATGTAAAAAAATCATAAATTCTATTTAAAAGTGTAAAAAAATCATAAATTCTATCTAAAAATAGCGATAATCTCTGTGACCCTAAAAAATCGATTTTTTTGAAAATTGATTTTATCATTATTTGTGTCTCTTTAGATTATACAACTTTTGTTTGAAATATATATATCAGGTCGGTGCAAAAGTTTTTGCCAATTTTTTGCAATTTTTTTATTACAATGAAAAAAATCAATACAATATAAATTAATCACCTTTGCCGATGACACCGCTATTTTAGCATCACATTCAGAACAGAAGGCTTCTGTTATCCTTCAAGCCAGCTTAGATAACATATAGGCTGCGTTCGGAAACATCACCCAACCACGCTAGGGTGTCATTTTATCTTTATTGTTCATTCGACGTAAACAAAGATAGAATGACACCCTAGCGTGGTTGGGTGATGTTTCCGAACGCAGCCATACTCATGGATAGAAGAATGGAGAATCAAGATAAATGAATCCAAATCAAGCCATGTCACATTTGCCATCAGACGCGATACCTGTCCTCCCGTTAGTCTTAATAATATAGTAGTACCTCACGCTGAGCATGCGACATATCTCGGCATGCACCTCGATAGAAGGCTAATATGGCAAAAATATATCCACACTAAGAGGAAGCAACTGGGTCTCCAGCTGCGAAAAATGTATTGGATGATAGGTCGAAACTCCCAATTAAATCTTGAAAATAAATTACTTCTTCATAAAGTCATTCTAAAGTCCATATGGACATATGGGATTCAACTATGGGGCACGGCGTCTCATTCCAACATAGAAATAATCCAAAGATTTCAATCTAAGATGTTGAGAGTTATCACAAATGTGCCTTGATATATATCAAATGATATCCTGCATCGAGATTTGAACATACCTACGGCGAAGGAAGAGATTGGGATAAGAATTAAAACGTACAAGGAAATCTCAAACCACTCCAACACTACAATTAGACATCTAATATCAGGAGGTAACAATGACAGAAGGTTAAAGAAGAGGATACCTCGCGACTTGCTGACAAACTGAATCATTTTTCCTGTTTCTCTTTCTTTTTTGTTGTTATTGTCATTATTATCATCATTGCTATTATTATTATAATTATTATAATAATTAATGTTTGAGTGTGCCAAAGGGCACACCAAATGCAAGTTCTATTTTTCTGTACAAACATATTACTGAATGTCCTAACTGGACAGATTGTAATTACTAGGAGTTAAATAAAAAAAAAAAATATATATATATATAAATTAAATATTTTCTGAAGTATTTTTCATCGTTTCTTACGACTTTTTCTCATCTTTCCGCAATTCATTGTCTTCCACATCAGGACGTCTAGAGCGTTTTTTGTCACTGATATAGAAATCATAATTTTTGAACCATTTAAATCAATTCGCACATGTTCTAATAGCTATAACATTTTTACATCTCAGAAATAATTCTGTATGCTTCAGCAGCAACTTTTTTTTTATGAAAACAAAACAAAAGGCAGTAGCAAATATGCTCCTTATATGGCTCCATTTTTAATCGTACTAAATGTAAGATTATGTTGACATTTATGGCTTTTCATGCATAAATGTTAATGCAGAGACGTCAACTTACAAAAACCATAAACGTTTCTGCTTATAAAATTTAAATTAAAAATACTACGCATATATACAGACATCTATCCGCATCTATCGGCAAGAACTTTTGTAACGATCTAATATTTTTGAATAAAATACTGAAGTACTTCATCAATATTTAATTATTGTAATTTTGTAATAATTTTTATTAAATAAATTTCTCTAAAGATATATAACTATCCACGTATTTAATATCACTAGAAGAATAACATACGACAATAATACTATAATGATAGAGAAGAGATAATAATAATCTACTTAAGCAGTTAATAAATAATAGAGCAAAGCAAAGCGTTTTTCTTTTATACAATCGACAGTACAGGAATAAAGTTTATATAATACATTGAAGGAGCATGATTAATGTGAACTGTCAATTTTTCAATTGTCGATATCATTGAATTCATATATATATTACAGAATTAAAATGTTATCAAAGTTATCTTAATGTTAAATATCAAAGAGGCTAAATGTCGGTCTTGCAGTATACACTGCGGCGGATCTTGGTGCCTAATTATAATTTGTGAATCTTTTATCTTAATGTTTATTTCTACTAATTGTAAGATTTGTTTAAGATTTTAAAAAGTGTACGAATATTGTAGTCTCAAAAGTTTTCTATGCCGTTTAAAGAGATTTTAAACTTAAGAACTGATTATAAAAAGATTACAAGATGGATAAATTTCTCCGAATTGGCTGTACGATATTGCAAAATCTTTTTGCACAATTAAAGTACACGCAGAAACAAAACGTGAAACGGTTGATTTCATGACAAAATCGAAAAAAGTTTAAAAATTATATTTATATTGCTTGTTTTTGGCTTGTATAGGCGCTATCTGACGTAAATGTTTTTTTAATATAAAAGTTTTATAGATCGTATGTACAAAATGAGACCATCTCTCACTTCGAATTACATGAACGAATAATACTGAGCTTATAGAACTAAGATTGAAAATCTAAAAGAGAATTTACTGCACTGTAAATTACACATATGTGCAATTGATGCAGTTTGTTATGATATATAATGTTTCATAATATGTATAAATCGCGTTCAATTGATAAAACAAATGATTTTAAGAGTTTCTTGACTTTAGAATTCCCTTAATTTTATAAATATTTTAAGCACAGAATTTAGGCATGTACTATATGTGACAAATTGTATGTTTAATCTCATTTGATTAAAGATTAAAATCCGATTCAAATCTATAATATATTCGCCATCGTTACATATTCTTAATAATCTTACAATTGTTTTTTTAAACAATAACTCTTATATATTGGATTGGGGAAAAAGTTTCTTCGTATTTTAATACAAAAGTGAAACAAGTTTTTTTCATATTTTAAATGAAGTTTATTAAACCATATGTGCCGTTTTACTCCCTCCGTTTGCGGAGCTTCATCTAGCTTCAACTGCGATCTTTTCCGTACGTTATTGTCGTACGTGATTTTTCATCGCCCGTAATAAGCCTTTTAAAAAATGGTTCGATTTCGTTCCGTTTAACAATAATTCGCAGATGGAAATTCGATCCATTAAATTTTTCACTGTTAAATCATGTGGTACCTAAACATCGAGTTTTTTTTTTATCCAGCCTTCTCTAAATGGTATAAAACTTTTGTGGTCGATGTTTAGTCCCTTATCAATAGACTTTAGACTGCTATTATGCCGGTCTTATTAAATTTTTTCAAGGATTTCTTCGACTTTTCCAATGATTGGTCGACCAAAGCACCATACACTTGTGTGTGAGTGTGTGTCTGTGTGTGCGTGTGCGTGTGTGTGTGCAGAGTGTCCTATTTTAAATAACGCATTTCTCGAAAACTATGATAGATACGGAAAAATGTTTTAAACAAAAGTTGTATGGTTCGGAGGGGGGCATAAGAAGATACCATTGGTCAAATCGATACCTTCTTATGTCTCTTTCCGAACCATACAGCTTTTATTTGAAACATTTTTCTGTATCTGCCATAGTTTTCGAGAAATCTTAATACATTATTTAAAATAGGATATCCTATATATAATTCTTAAAGATGTTCTGACTTTACAATGTCAGTTAAAAATGATTGAAATTTAAAAAGACTTCTTACATTTCTTTTTTTTTTCAAATCAATGATAAATAATTTTGATCGTGAATATCCGAATTTTGATTCTGAAACCAATTGCAAAGAAAAAAACAACGAAAAATTTGATTTATAATGCTTATGTAGCAAAAATGACCTTTTTACTGTAGATTAATAACTTTTTATTAGATACATAAGTTTTTGTTAGATAAATAACTTTTAAAAGAGTAGGTGAATCCAAATGAACTTTTGCACGAATATTTATTAAAGTTTTATTTGTATGCCTACTAAATTTGATTTAATTTGTAATACTACTTCTTCATCAAATTTAAGTGCAAAATTGATGAGGATAAAATTGCAAACTACAAAACTAATTTCATATAAGAATAAACAAAAAATTAAATAACTTTTAAACTAATAAGATAATTATATTCAAATTTTAGATATTCAAACGTAATAATAGAACAATCTGTAAAATTTTTTAATTTTTGATATTTTGTATTTTTTACTGTTCTAAGCTTTTACTGAACCAGATCGAATTAATAGTAATTAATAAATGTTCGTTTTACAGTTATTTTATGTGAAATGTCTCCGAAACTTATATTTCTTGTTTAGATTCTTACAAACGAGCCACTGTTTATTTTACTCATTTAAAGAATTAAAAAAAAATCTATTTACGAAAACTAATGAAGACAACAAGATGCGTAAAAAATTTGAATAAAAATTCTCTGAATATATAACACAGAATGTATAATTATAAAAGCGTTTGAGAAAATATATAAAATTATATAAATTGGACGCGAGTAAATAAAGTCTGCGGCACACGATGCTTTTCCTGATGAATTGCGTTTTAAAAAATTAATAAATTGCACCAAACAGAAAGCAAAATTTCTAGTAATTTATTAAAACGCAAGCAATCCAGCAGGAAAACAAGTTTCGTGTACTGCAAGCCTTGAGTTTATCGTCAGGCAACATTAAGTGCTACGTAAAAATTTAATGTATTTGACCTTAATAATGCTCGCCAAATTTTACGCACATAAAAATTTTTAGAAATTCTTGATATCTTTAACGTTAAATTTGCCTGCTTTTAATTTTAATTTATTGTAAAAAACTTTTCCAGAAAGTCTTACATAAGCAAAGATAATACATGTCTCATATCCGTGTCTTAGTCATTTACCGGAAATATGCGTTCCGACTTATGTGTCATTCGATATAGCAAAGTCCAATATCATTGCGATAAATAAAGATAACTTCAATATCGGAAAAACAGATTTAAAAATTACAACACATCTTTGGAACTGCGAGTTTGGTTAAACTGTGAAAAAAACAATGCAAAAATTTAAAAAAAAAAAATCATTTTAATCCATGTAAATCAGATGAAATTTATTAACGAGTCACGTTTTCTATTTTTGAAGTATAAGACGCGCAGCTATACGATATGAATGACTGTAGGTGCGTTTCATTTGGCGCTCGCAACGCTCGTGGGCATCAGTTTGTCCTTGTTTAACATTTGATAAACAACGAGGATGAAATGATTTCAAGAGTGTTACGAGCGTCAAGTGGAACAGCCTGTATGTATGTGCGCACGCGCGTCTTTATATACGCTTGTGTGTTGCGCAATAGACATGTTTTTATGATAATCTGAGACAATTACGTGCATAATGAGAAAATTAGAACGTAATTGCTATTAAGGTCACGCATTGCCATTGTTACTCGATAATAAATTCACAGGTAAAAAATTATTTAAATTCGCTATTTTACAATTGGACAAATCATGAACATTCTTTAAATCATCACGGATATAACGATTTACGCATATAATAATATTGCATATAATGATTTTACAACGCATTTTACAACGAACAAAGCTAAATAGGGGAACACATTTCACATTCGTAATATTTATCTATCTTATGATAAATATTGCACGCATGATTTATCTTATGATAAATATTGCATGCAAATAAATGTTATTTTTTCAACGGAAGCTGCGATTCTTCATAAAGTTATTATAAAAAAAGATGTCGAACTCAACTATTTAGTTTAATTTATCGTAAACAAAAACTAATATTATAAGTTAATAATTATAGGTTGATTTAGTTTTGTTATCGTTACATCTATGTAATACCACTTTATTATAACTCCCCGGGAAAAAATGTTTCATAATTTTATATAATTTCAATAATTAATAATTTTATATAGAATTTTATAATTATATAAAATTATATAAAATTATATATAATTATTGACATATTTTATATACAATTATACATAATTATATATAAAATAAGTCCATATATATATTTTTTTTTTCCAGGTTGGTAGACGAGTAAAATTCGTACTGATATAATAACGTGTGATATAATAACGTGATGTTTTTAGAATACTCTTTATCAAAATGCATGCAATTGACACGTACGCACGCACGCACGCGCACGCGCACGCACACATGCGTGTTTCATGAAAAAGAAATGAAATAGTAAAAAACTTTCGTTTACATCTTTCGTAATTTTTATATTATGTTTTTACAGGTTCCATTATTTTAGAAGAACTTACGATTTAAAATGAATTTATTAAAATTCATCAAATCTCAATCATATTTTGCACGAAATCATGAAGCATTCATTAATGAAGCCTTTTCCCTTGAAGTTAGCTACTTACACTTCTAGATATTTGACCGTATAACCACATGGATTATAGTAATACTGCTTACTTTTCCCAAATATCATAGAATGTTTTGAATTGAAATGAAGGCATATCTGTATTTCTCACCTATATTACCCAAAATGTGAAAATAAGGATAGAACTGCATGAATTCAATTTGCATTTGATTTGATAGTTAGACCATATAAATTCAAATTATTTTAGTAAACTGATCAATATTTTTGATGTTTTAGGTATTTTTAAATACTTTAGATATATATTATTGATTCTTGATTTACACATTTAGATAAGTCCAATATCATTATATCAGAGTCCAATATCATTATATCAGATATAGGGAAGAACGGAGTCATAACGTTCAGCAGATCGGATCGATCACCTTAATTACAAGAATTATAAAGAATAATATATTCCTTTTTATCTAATGTTTTATTTGATATAAAATTTATCTAAAATAATATATTACTGGCGTATATAAATAATTACAAAAAACATACGTTCGAAAATTTTCAATTCATATAAGAAGTAATGACATTATAATAAAGTTTTTAACACACTTAAATGCATGTACATTGTATTTTATGATTACTAATGTAATCTGATTCTTTAAATTTTTCATATAAAAAAAATCGAACATGATTATCTATGATTATCTATATTATCATGATTTTTTTTATTTTCTAAAACTTTTTTTATTACGCGGACGATGAAAATCATGAAGCGCGGAACGCGGCGTGTGTAGAATGGATGTGGTAGTATAGAATGGGTGTGTGTAGAATGCATATAATTTAAAATGTAATTTAAAAATGCTACGAACAATATAATTTAAAAATGTTATAAACTAGTCTGTAATTTATGTTCTTACAAAAGTGTATTAGCAAAAAGATATGTAAATATCGTTTTTTATTGTTCAAACAATACATGATGTTGAAAATGTTATCTAATTAACATGTTCCGTGCCATGTATACCACCGATGGTATACATTAAACTTTCTATTGAGGCCGCGTGTATCACCGGTATATACGCTGATACATTTATTTAATGCGTTAAAAAAACATATATTTTATAATATCAACAAGTGTAAGTTATTTATTAATGTGATGAGTTATTTATTAATGTGTTCAAAAGAACATTTTTAACATCGAACGACAAGAATGTACTTTCATGCACTGAGGATGGCTTAAAGGAAAACCGAAACGTATGTAAATATAGATAATAAATTACATTAATTGATTACGCTTTGTTAACTGCGGCATTGCTCTTATTAGCCCTTCTAAGATTGATTGATTATTGTTAATATATTTTATAATAAGTTTAAAACTGAAAAATATATTTCCACCAAAAGAAGGTACACGCTAATTACTTATGGATTGATGTGATGAAATATTATGTGATAATATATCATTCTTTAGTCAAAACATCAAATGGCCTGAATGAAAAGTCGAGCACGGCTTGGCACGTGTTAAAAAAGAGTTTAATAAATGAATTTTTTCATATAATTGACTTATTGAAAATGATTGTCATGATCATCTGCAATGCTGAAATGTTCAATCAAAATAGACGTAATCGTCATCTCACCGCGATTATCACGATCTATAGCCTGATCGCCCTGATCCCATACAGGTAGGTTACACCAATCAAAACTACTATATCTTTTTATATCGATAAATAAAAATTTAGTAAGTTTTATACTTGTTTTAATGGTTTTCTTTAAAGCTATAATCCTGTACTGTATATCTCTGTAATTTGAGAAAAAAAATCAATTTCAAATGAAAATATTAATAAATTTTCTTAAGTGATCGTCACCATCTCACTGTCCCTTAAAGATGGTATTAGAAGTCCATGTGGTCGAAGGTTTAGCTATTCGCACATCATGACTGTTCAATCTGACAACCATTATTTTAATCTGTTTATTAGAATAACATGTAGAGCAGTTTAAGAGTTTTAACCCTTACAATACCAGATGAAAAATGGCTTTATCCGTACAAACGGGAGTATTTCGAGTTCGGCCATTGTTTCATTTATTTAAAATGATTCAAAAAATCTATAAAAATTCATGAATATACTTTCAAGTTTACAGAATAAATGTTTGTACTTTATTTTAGAAAAAGATAAAATATAAGGAGTGAGGGACCTTTCAAAGTTACGAAAAATTTTCATTGGATAGAAATCGATCGGAAATACTCCCGGTTTGTACGAAACGAGTTAATTGTTAATGAAAATTATTCTAAATGTCATTTTGATAGGCAGCTACGGTTGTTAAATTGAACAGTCATAATGTATCCAGTAAAAAGTTTTTCGTATAAAAATATATATAAATATATATAAACATATATGAACATACATAATTATATATAAAATATATCCATATATACTTTGTTGTTTTGTAAAATTACTGGTACAAACAAAATGATATAATAATGAGAACACAAAAAATAATTAAAAGGATAATTTTTGCATTTCTTTTATAAAAAATCAAATTAAAAAAAGAAAAAATTGCTTATAAATAATTATATAAAAACAATTTTTTCTTATTTCTTCAAACTTAACTTTTTGTAAAAGAAATAATGCAAACATTAACCTTTTAATTATTTTTTATGTTTTCTCATTATTATTATTTTTTTGTATCAAATAGTAATTTTACAAAAGAAAGAAAGATATATGAACATATATAGACATATTTCGTATATAATTATATGTTTATATATGTTTATATATATTCTATAAAATTTTTTACCGGGTACGAATATCTGATGTAAATAGATGCAATGCATCTGCTAGAACGTAATTAATTTCAAAGGAGAAAGGAGCATTAATGATCACTTGTACATACGTAACAAAATAAAATCCATGGTTGAGACGTTCTTATTTTTTTAGATTCTCCGGATACATCTATCTCATCCTGTGAATCAGAATTAGTTGTGTTTGAAAAACAAAATCTTCCTATTGTATATCGGATGTGCGTACGAAGAATCATGAAAATATCAATCATTTTTTAACAATTATCCAGAATACCAACCATTTTAACAACTATGCAGTATAAAACTCGTAAATCTCGTAATTAATTGTATCATTCTGTCTTTCGTTATATTTGTAAGTTCAGGAGAAAAATTACTTACAGTGGCGAAGAATCGTTTTATTCAAAATATCTATTAATTGAGCCATTCAGTCTTCGTCAAAGTTAAATTTCCACGACGCATTGTACATATGTTTAAAATATATGTTTAAAATAATAAATCGTTCAATAAGTACATTAATTTATCAGTATGATACATAATAACGTTGTTACATTAATAACTTCAACATAAATTAAAAATTGAATTAAATATAATCATCTTTAGCGTGATATATATTGTTTTGCTTTATTTTAAAGCATCGTAATAACGTATACAAGTCTATTATTTTCGATGTTCCAATGACAAATTACAAATTTCGTGGAAATTTTAAACAGGATTCTTATCATTCTAAGTGTGTATTATTTAAATTTCAAATAAATATCGCCTACTTAACGCAGACCTAGGCTGTATTCCAAAATTGACTGCCAGTGCTGAAAAATCTAGTTGCACGTAACGTATACATTTTCATCATCGACAGTGAATTTTGGAACAACTGATAGTAAACTTCGCGCTTACTAGAAACAAGCGCATTACGTCGTGTCTTTGTAGCTTTTGGAAGTTTCCAAAATAAACGTCAATTATCTGATTAAGTCGACAAATCAATACATCCATTGTGGATTAGCATAAAAAATTTAAAAAAAAAAAACAAATAAACAATGCATCAATACAAATGAATATAAACAATATAAAAATACAATAACAAATTGCTATTTACACATTTAGACATCGATTGTCAGAATCAGTGTTCGGATTGTCGGTGTCCAAATAATTGACGTCCACTATACATGTATAAATGTATTGACTCATCTAACAATAAAAATTAATTAAGTACAGCGCAAGTATAACTTTAGTAAATCAGCGAATGTAATTTTATATCATAAAAATCAATAATATGATGAAAGGGCTTTAAGAATCGATGCAAATAGTGCGTAAAATTAACAATATATGCTATTTTTAAAAAAAATTAAATTACAAACACATTTCTTGGTAATGGACGTTTCAGCTTCACTTCCAATACGAAATATAATAAAATGAAGAACAAAAACGTTTTTATCTAATTTTATGCAACATTAACTGCGTTGATTCATAAAATCTTTTCATCGTAATATCGATTATTATTGAGACTTCTATTAAATTTTCTATCGTAAAAATGTCATATAGATTTATTAAGAGCTAAATCACTAGCGATTTTGCATTTTGCTCGAAATCGAAAGATGAATGCGTTGAAAATTATACATGTGCGTATCTACACAAAAGTCAAATATATGATACAGAGCACAATTTGCAATGAGTTGAAACTTTAATCGTGCAGCATTATGTACATATATGTGAAGAATGGAAATATTCATCCATAGTTCTCAGACAATTAATCATAGAAAAACCACGCTCTTTCCATATTTGACGATTTGCTTAACTATCGAGCCATATGAAAATGATGTATATTCACGCAATCAATCTCGATTCGTTTTAACTGTAAAATGAATTTCCATAATGATGGATGAAAGGATGAAAGCGTAGTACATGATATTGCTAAAAAAAAAGAACAATATCATTGATCTGTATGTACATTTAATCGCGACTAGAGAGTTTTACATATTAATAAAATTATTATAGTAAAACTTCTCTATTCTAGAATCTTTTCGCCAGTTCCTATTTTTATTTCAATGGCATGCAGATGTTCACGCTCTGTCTTCCACTTACTCTGCGCACGAGATCACGAGATCACTTAACGAATGTTGCGAGAGAATAAAAGTTCTAATTTACAACGAGACAATTGTTCCGAAACACAAACTTTTATATAGAATACTCAGGTCGCTATTACGAATGGATTTTGATGAAACGCATAGGTGAGTCGTGCCGCCACATTTAAGTAAGACAAGAAAAATGCAACGTTCATATACAAAAATTACAAATAGAAGTTAATGATTTTAATAGCATATAATAGTCAAAGAAAAATAAGAAACTTTTTGAAACTCTCAAATTCTTTTCTTAACATCCTACATCTTCATATGATTTTATGATTTTTCTGTTATTTTATTATATGTTTATTATATTGAAATGTAATTTTTCAATTATCGACACACTGACTGTCATGAAGTTTGGACAATTAGCTTATAATGTAACATTAAAGTTATTCATTCACCACTTGTTACAAGTAGTGAATAAGTGGTGAATAAGTTATTATAAGTGTTGTTTTATTGAAATATTTCAATTTTAGAATTTTGTTAGAATTTTTATCGTTTCTGATATCACTGAGTAGTGATGAGAGGTGTCTTGACTTTATAATTATTACTCTGACGTTCGTAGATACGTACATATATAAGGGAGCAGTTTATTTGGACGATTGACCAGTCATTCACAGCGACTAATGCTTAGAGTTTTTCCATTAAACCAACCAATTAGAAAAATTTATATTAAATTTGCAACGTGTGCAATTGAAATCCTCGCTATATATAATGCAATAATAATCGATTTTTAAAATCGTACTTCCATTGTTATTATCTACATTCAATTATTTATGCGAGATTATCTATCTGCAAGATAGCTATAGAAAAAAATGCACAAAAACTTTCACAGCGTTATACAACAATATTATTTCCTCATAAATATATACGCTCATCTATGAAGCATCCATGTAATAATAAATTATGACAGATATAGTGCATTATTAGCTAGTTATTTAGACATCTACAAAATATCTGGTAATAGGTATAGTATCTCTCATAGGCAGACAAAGTTTGATTAAATAGAAAAATCCTCTCCATTTCTTAACTTTCAATAATTAATAAGAAGTTAATTAATAAAAATAAGACTAATGAATAAGCGTGGATTTATATTTCAGAAGCAAAAACAATCATCGTTACGTATCATTTGCGGTTGCTATGTGCACGCTCCAATGCCTCGCTACACGCGTAGCAACAGCGAACAGCTTTTTTTTCCAATGTTATTAGGTGTGGAATATAAAATATTATGAAATGAACTAGAATGCCAGAGTAATCTAGTGTGGAAGAAAAACTTGCAAAAAATTCATAAAAATTTTAAAACCACAAAACCAAGCCCGTGTGAAAGCAGTGGAGCAATAAGAAAATAAGATGAAGAAAAATAAAGAAATCAAAAATTAAAGGAACTAAAAACCAAGCGTAAATGTAACTAAAAAGAAATAAATTAACACATAAATAATGAATAAAGGGAAAAATCAGTCAAAAAATAAAATAAAATATACCAATAAAAGATTATATATAGAATATGTATACTCAAATACGCAGAACAAAACCAAAAGATAATTTGCTCCAATTTGATTCAGTCGTCAAATTGCTTATACTTCTCCACATTAAGATAGAAAGCATAACGTCAAGTAAAGAGAAAATCATACGTTCATTTATACATGTAAATGAGATGAAAATACTTAGGTAAACAACATTGGATTTTAAAAGGCAGATCATAAAAAAAAATTTTGTAATTGCCCGTGTCGCGGATAAGTGAATTCTCGTGATCACAATTAAATGTGTTCCGAAGTAATCTAGCAATGAATTAATCCACAGATTCCTTTTCAGCTTCCTGATGTAAGTCGACTATACCGCGCGTTACACGGAGCATTAAAAAACTCTTCTGTAACTGATCTAAATGAATGCACGCAGCGACGGCCCAGACCAAAGCCGCGTACAGTAAGATCGGATAGTAAGTACGTATCTTATAGCAAAAGTTTAAGTAGCAAGTGCAAAGGGTTCTTGCGATTTATAAGCGGATAACGTCTCGAACATATAACATGTGCGCGCTGAATGTGATTTGAAAAATTGCAAGGTATTTCATTCTATCTATTTACGCCCAGGTATTTCATTCTACTGGACTGAGGAAATACTGTAATCCAACAGGCCCTCTTGACAGGTAAAGACAGATGTAATCTACTGCGTGGGTAAAAGATAAGCCTTTGTTTTATCAAAATTGAAACATCTATTGATGACGTTTTGCAAAAAATTGCACGTCATCAAGATGACGCTGCACTCTACGCGCGAGCACACGGCGAACAGTTTGTAAACGTTTATATAAGTTGCAATACGCAAAATGCAGTCGCAAACACAGACGGAGCAGCCAATCGGAAGCGTCAATAGTTACTACTGACGCTTTTGATTAGCAGTCGCATCTACGTTTGCGAACTGCGTTTTGTATTCGCGATTTATGTAGACTGGGCTTAACGATAGACTGTTTCCTCCACTCCGTGCGTTCACATTCGCTATTGAATGTACTTATTTATAGATTTTAATTAATTTTTCACTTACTATTGCGAAAACGGTAAAAACTTTTCTATTTAATTTGACTCTACTTGCTCATGAGAGATATTATCTATTACCAGGCATCTTGCATAGCGAATCAGCAATCAGTTTTAAAAAATTATCAAGCATTCTAGTAGCATCTCAGCGATGACAATAATCAAAACAAATTAAAATACTAAATATATTTGGCTTTCTTAAATATGGCTGCCGTTGCTTCAAATTGGCATCAACTATTTTTTTTGCAGCTAAATATGTATTGATAATCAAAATAATCTATATAGAAGATCGTGTTCCAAAAAAATATGTAGAAAAAAAATACAAAATGGAAAGATAATAGAGAGTAGAGAGGTTCTACCATATAAATAAATAGTCTTCACAAAAAACATTGCATTATATTGAACATACTCGATAAAATTACGTGTCAAATACGTGTTTCTCTTAAAGGCTGACGCATCAATGTATCGTGTACGGATCAATTCGGCCAATTTTATTTTCTCGCGAATAAAATTTCAAATTTTCTATTTTTTTATCTTATGATACACGCACACACACACACACACACACACACGCATACACACACTTATGTCCATCTTGTTTCAATATTTTCAGAATTTTTGTTCAGCATTCAGCAAAATTTGAAAACACAGACGGAATCACTGATTTTGGTTCTTTGACGATTTTATATTATGTAAAATATAAAAGAAAGAGTCAATAAAACTGGACGAATTGGTCTGCATAATAAGTTCAAAATGCGTATTGATAATCGCATACAGAAAGTATACTTCATTTATCATACAATCAATTTTTTGAACATGTTGATTGGCTGCAGAAAAAAATTTCGTTCCGTAGCCAATCGACATGACTGAAAAATTTGTTGTACGACAAATGAACTAGTATTCTACGCTACAATTCCACGAATTTAAACAATCGTTTGAACAATTCTTGATTAATTTTATTAAAACTTATTTAATAATTTGATAGCTCAGCAAGAAATTAAAATTCTTTCGAAATACAAATTCCTTTGTAAAACAAAAATTTGTTAATTTATGTTCAATTTCTTAGCATAATCTAAGAGAGATTAGAATGCTTCGCATATGTACACGCTGCCTCTATTTCTATGTCGGCATGTACGCACGTACGCATATACGCACACACACACGCATGAATTTTTAATATTTGACTTTCGCCTTAACTTCCTCCGCGACGCCACCCCATTTGAGCTTGTAAACACGTGAACGCCACTGTATAAGAGGATCCAGGACAGCTTGAAGGAAAAGATACGGTCTCGTGATCTCGCTGAGCAACCAACCGCACACAAACTCAAGTTTGTTGAAAGGCAGCGGACCATTCTGCACTATACACAGTAGCGTCCAATCGAACATAAACCACAAGAGTATGTGTACCAGATAAAAAACTAGAGAATCCCACTCGAACAGGACGCTGGCTGCCCAGGAAGCGAATCCGCCTAGAACGAGGCACTCGCTGAGCGGTTCGAGAACGATAGTGGTAGGCAGCATCGCCACTCTCAATTTAGCCCACCGTCGTAATCGCGCTTGGAAAGAATCGACCGCGCAGTGGCCGCTGTTCTGCAGCGCCGGCTGCGAGGAGACGGTGATGCGCCAGCCGCGATCGGTCAATGATTTTGCATAAAAAAAATCCTCCGCAAGGTAGATGCCAAACGCTTTCAGACCACCGACCTCGTCTAACGTGGACTTTCTCAGAAGAGCCGACATACCGGTGTGGCAGTTTATCCTGAGCATATCCGCAGCCAGATACATCCGTGATTGCACCGTGCCAAAGAAGATCTTTTCGTACACAGCGGCGAAACCTTCGCGGTCGCAGGTAAACGGCATTTGATGAACCAGAGCCACTCTGTCCGTCATATGATGGACCATGTCTAATAGAGTATCTTCCTTCATTCTTATGCCACTGTCGCTGATTAGCACGAGCTCGTACTTGGCAGCTTCGTACGCTGGCTGCATGTTGTTGATCTTTGGATTTACCCCCACCTTACAACCGCCAACGAAGAGCGTAGCCTCAACTTCCGGATATTTCTCCACGAGCTTGCGAACCAACATCAATACGGGATCGGAGTCGTCCTCGACGCAGAACAGGAGCTCGTATCGAGGATACTCCATAGTAAAAAAAGTCTCGAGATTGCCGAAAAGATTCGGGTCGACTCCCATCAAGGGTTTTATCACAGACACTCCCGGCAACGGCGTCTCGTAGCTCGACGCCTGGTTCATTTTCCGATGCAACTTCCAACGGCCGGCAATCAACGCCAGCACGTGCACCACCCACATACTCGACCAGAATATCATGAAAAATATCGCGAACCCGTAGAGAGTATATAGCATGGAGTTCATCTTCCAAGGAGCAAGATAGCGGAGGGCTTTAGGCCACCGTGATCTAACGTGACGGCGTGCCCAAATCAGCGGTATCAGCGTTTTCCTCCTTTTTGCTTCGTTTCTTTTCTGCTATTTCTTGTCTCGACCGGGCACTCTCGTGCGGACGCATCATGGAAATCTTGGCCCACGTCGAGCGACGAGTTCTACTGACCGAGCATCGCTGTCGTTCCTTCGGCACGGCGGCGGCGACGGCGACGACGACCACGACGACGACGACGGCAACGTGCTCGCACCTTGCAACGCATTCACGCCTCTAACTTCGGCCCGCTCTAACGACTCGAACGACGATAACCTCCTCGCGCCGATGAGCGCGTCAACTGCACGACTCGTCCGTGCCGAAACTTGATTCTCGATTGGAATAGGATTCCGTCTTCCGTTGGGAAGCAAACGGAACAACCAAATCGCGATCGGATCGCATCATCGTCACCGACAGACTCGATCTTATGCGGAGCACTCGTCAATGTGATGACACACAGTCATCAACTTGCACGGACTTGCACCGATCACCCTGAATGCGTCACTGTTCCCCGTGACGGCACTCCGTAATATTGATATTCTTTTCCATCGATATTCGCGTGTCTGACAAATCGCACATTGTCATAACTCTTGATGACCGGCTCTCGGGCGCTCGAATCGAACTTGATTGCCGTATCTCGTTCCTTGTGCCACACAAATCGAACGAGAGAAAAAGAAAGAGGGGGGGATTTTCGGGGGAATAATCGAAGCGGAACAATTTTCCTCATCGTGTAATGCTACCCGATATGATGCGTCCCTTGGCCTAGGCTGTGATTCGATTCACGCTCAAAGCGCTTAAAAATCATTTCATATCGAATATTAAACAAGGACAAATGATGCTTTAAGCGTTTTGGGTGTAAATATTTTGGGCACTAGTATTTCCCTTCTCTCATCCTTTTTAGAACTGGAATAATGATATATATGGCCGATATTCATAGGCTACGTTCAGCAAAGAAAACTGATTGGTCGCGTTCAGCAGACTCAACTGTTGCGGAGCGGATCCGTGAGCGCTCGCTGTTATTGGATGATCTTGAAGAATACACCAATAGCAGCGAGCGCTTGCGGATCCGCTCCGCAACAGTCGAGTCTGCTGAACGCGACCATTGGTGACCACTCGGTGATTTTTTAATATGACTGGTTCTTGCCTTTAATTCTTTGTTGAATCCAAATATAGGCCGTGTTCCACAATTGACTGCTAGCGCTAAAAATCTATAGTTTATGTCACGTATACTATATATTTTCAGCACTGGCAGTCAATTTTGGAACGCAGCCATAGGATCTAGGCTGCGGTCTACTTGGCGCTACGAATGCTTCGAAGTATTCGATTGACCAATCAAAAGATAGAATTTTACAAATTAACCAATCAAAAAATGCTTTGAAGCATTCGTAGCGCTAAGGGCCACTTTTACCAACGTCGGTTAGATCAACCGACGGTTAATTCCAATGGAATTATCCAATCACATTTGTCTTTGACCAGAATGAACCAATCACGGTTGACACTTTAACCATCAGTTAACTTAATCGACGTTGGTAAAAGTGGCCCTAAGTAGACCGCAGCTCTAATCATATTAAATGGGAACGGTTCATTTGGACACGATGCGATTGTTCACAGCTACTCACAGCGACCGATGTTTAAAGTTTTTCTCTTGACTCAACCAATCAGATATTTTTATTTTAAATTGATCAATTAGCGACGTGACCAATTGCAACTCTCTCTTTAATATGTGATAAAATTCAGGTGGTGCTCGATTGGATACGAGCCACTCATAACGCTTGAACAGTAGAAAGCCTCTAGGCATCGGTCGCTGTGGTTGGTAGTGTCCAATCGAAACGTGGTCAATCAAGATACTCCCATAGAACTCTTTATCTATCGATAGAGAAAGCGTAAATTCGAGACAAAAATAAATGTAAAAGTAAATTTTGATAAATTAGTATTCTCTATATGTTACGCAAAGAGAACCAGGTGTATCGAAATACTACAGAAATTATCGATAGTGCCTGCTGGAACTTTCGAAACAGTAACGCCGTTTTTTTTTTTTTATTAAACTTTATAAATGCGTTCGGGGAAATGCTATTGCGCTATCAATCTATCCTTATTTTACATTTAATGAACGATAAATATGGAATGCTATTACCATCGATAATTTCTCTAGTTTTTTTTCAATACTACTGATTCTCTTTGCCTAACGTATAGATAATACAAATTTATCAGAATTTATTTTTAAATTTATTTTCGTCTTGAATTCACGCTTTCTCGCTGTGATTTTCTTTGCGTAACGTATAGATAATCCCATTAAAGCCCATGGCACATACAAAAAC
>JANQDE010000078.1:311067-340089 GCA_037157785.1 Cephalotes varians
GTTTTTGTATGTGCCATGGGCTTTAATGGGATTATCTATACGTTACGCAAAGAAAATCACAGCGAGAAAGCGTGAATTCAAGACGAAAATAAATTTAAAAATAAATTCTGATAAATTTGTATTATCTATACGTTAGGCAAAGAGAATCAGTAGTATTGAAAAAAAACTAGAGAAATTATCGATGGTAATAGCATTCCATATTTATCGTTCATTAAATGTAAAATAAGGATAGATTGATAGCGCAATAGCATTTCCCCGAACGCATTTATAAAGTTTAATAAAAAAAAAAAAACGGCGTTACTGTTTCGAAAGTTCCAGCAGGCACTATCGATAATTTCTGTAGTATTTCGATACACCTGGTTCTCTTTGCGTAACATATAGAGAATACTAATGGGTTTAAAGGCCATGGCACACAAAAAAACTTAAGCAATAAAGGCGCGGGTCCAATGGAGATTCGTAACCGTAACAATATCCTTATCCGTATTCGAAATCTCCTCCTATCGTTTACAATGACAGCCCATAATTTTAACGTAATTTTAACGTAATGAATCGTCTAACCTATATTCATTCGATTCTAAACTCTATGTTTTTGAAGTGTAAAAATTTTGCTATTATGGATAACCAGCGTGTTAAAAAAACATTTGTGGCTATTAATTTGATTAGAATTATAATACATTTATTACATAAGAAAAGAAAGATTTCAAAAAGAAAATATTAGGTTCAGCCAATGTTATTGCAAGGAAAATCAAAAGGTCATTTTAATAATCTTTTTCAGTTTATCAAAAACAATGATAACGAACAGTTTTTCAAATTTACTCGAATGACTGTCAAACAATTCGAGATGTTATTAGAAGTAATACAAGAATCTCTAAGAAAAAAAATATTCGTGAATCTTTTTCATCAGAACATTGATTATGTATAACTTTGTAATAAGTATAATTTGTAGTAAGTATATTTTATATTATAGTCGTTTTTATATTTTTTAAATTGTATTATAACACGAATATTTTATTTTGTAATTATCTTGCTCATRKYTGCARTATGCAAAGTATTGCATGGAATTTTTACGTGTCAAAATCAACTGTGAGCAAAGTTATCCGTAACACTTGTAAGATTTTGTGGGAAAAGTTATCACCTATATATTTGCCAAGACCTATTGCAAACGATTTCAAAAAAATACGCACAAGATTTCCAAGTTATGGAACATGCCGAATTGTTTCAGGGCGATTGATGGAAAGCATATTGTTATATAATTTCCTTACAATACTGGAACCAGTTTTTTTAATTATAAGAAAACATTCAGCATTGTACTAAAACATACCCGAGTAGCACAAAAACATTGGTATTATATTGAATCTACGTCGATTACCCAATGGTCTTATATCGGCCCGACGTTTTGAAATGACAATGGACCGATATTGGTGGCGTCACGCTGGATTACCGATGGCCAATCGTTGGTGAAATGTTGGATTTTACATTTAACCAACAGTATACCAACAACTGAAAAATAATCCAATCGTATAAAAATATTGATTTAATATCGGGCAYATGTTGATTATCAAAATTCTAAATATTGATCCAATGTTGCYAAATGATAATGAAATAACATTGATTGCAAGGTYTTGCGYACAATGGAAGAAATATTAGGAACAAAAATAAATATTAAATATTATATTAGTCCATAATATGATTACAAACTTATTTAGAATCGTAGAAGCGATTRTYRCGACAGTAAATCAGAAGTGTCAATTATTAATTCCTATGACTCTAAATAAGTTTGTAATTATAGACGAGGTATAAATATTTAATATTTATTCACCTTCCTTTCCTAATATTTTTTCCATTTGTACGTAGAACTTTACAATACGTATAATTTTTAGCTAATATTAATTTTGGAATATCCTGATTGACTATGTCTCGATTGGAYATCATCAATCACAGCAGCCGGTGTAGAGGCTTTCCATTGTTCATTTTAATTCACTTTGAAATAAAAAATAATACTACAATAAATTGAAAAATAACGTATCAAGAAAATTTCTTAAATGATTTTTCTTTTGATATTGTAGCCTTATACGTTAATTAGATCTTATTTAATATTATTTTGAGAAATATTATGATTGGTCCAATTTTGGCTAATATCGTTCTATAAATGGTTGGTATTATGTGATTTATCGATTAATAATATATACATTGAAATAGTTAAAAATACTACTGGTTATTTCAAAATAATTGAAAATATACAAAGAAGCATAGCAATCCCTTTAATTTTTATAAAATTAAGAAATAAATAGCCTGTCTAACGATTCATCGGATCGTAGCATTTTAATAATGTCGATTCAACATTGTTTTACTAACTGCCGATGCTTCCGATTTAAAACCAACCGTTGGTCAACTAATATGTGCTGCTCGGGTAGTATTTCAATAATTGCGTTATAATATAAATGCTTATAAGTGTATGAAATCAAACTCGTAGCGTAATTTAACCTCTTTCTTCAAACGCGTTCCGAAATCTCACCTCTTTCTTACCGTAATTGTAAAAGTTCAAATTATTCAACTTTTAAGGTTACAGTTACGAATCTCCATTGGAGCCGCGCCTTAAAGTGGTGTCTACAATAAAAATTTAAACCTTAAATCGCAAGAAATTGACTAATCATAGTCGATTATTCTCTTCATATTCGATTGTGATTGGTCAATTTCTTACGACTTAAGGCTTAAAATCTCATTGTAGACATCGCTTTACTGTTAACGTTTTACTGCTTAAGTTTTTTTGTGTGCTATGGCCTTTAGGTGAGATAAATAAATAAATTTAGAAATTATTGGAACGAAAAAATAGTTAAGGGATAAAATTACTCCTTATAATATGTTGAACGATTTTTGGTTTCCTTTTTTTATATTTCCAAAACTATTCGAGACATCACAAAAAATTTTTTAATAAAAATTTTATAATTTTATAATAAAAATATCTCTATTTTCAAATTTTATACGTAAACAAGTTAGTTAATTTTTTAAAATTTGATTGCCATATAGAATCTGTCGGTTTAATTTTTTTAATTTTGATTTCAGATTTGTAATCAGCCCTAAAATAGACTCTAAAATTTCCCGTATATTAAAATTGAGTAAAATATGTTCAAAAAAATTTTGCAACAAAGTTAATAATGACGTGTAAACGTAGTCATTGAATCATTTACCGATGTGATCTAAATTATATTAAAAGTCAATAATGTGTGTGTGTGTGTGTGTGTGTGTGTGTGCGCGCGCGCGCGCGCGCGCGTGTGTGTCCCGATTAAAAATTAATCTTCCTTGTGTGTCATCCCCTCTACGCGCTGCTGCGAGGACCACGACCTCGAGTTTGCAACACTGCTGTGTATAGGGCCACGTATGCATGTTTACACGTGTCACATAGTCGTTCCTTATCATCCAGTAATAGTACGACTTTCGTAACCTCTCATACGATTCTTCGACATCACGGTTTGCATCGTCGTCATATAATTTTGCATCCAAAATTCCAAATATACTTTCCACTATGTCACTGGACAAAGTAAGGACAACGCGTGAACTTTGACAAAATTATTGTAACTCGAATAATGTTACACGTGAAAATAGAGAATACCGTACTATTAGATGTGTGCAAAAGTTTTAGTCTTTTTTTAACGCTCTAATATAATTACTTAATTTTCAAATAAATTCCCGCTTTTTTGCGTTTTTGAAAAGTTGGCATCGAAGTTTGTGGGACACATTAACATAACCTCATAAAATCTCATAAAACGAGTGAGCACGATGAGCGATGAAAAGCTATACATTCAATACTGCATGTGGTATGAGTTTCAACAAGAAAAAAACGCAGCATGAATCAATTTGCTCTGTTCTTGGCGAAGATGTGTCTCCTAATACTTGTAAATATTGGTTTCGACAGTTTAAAGCTGGCGATTTTGATGTCAGCGATCGGGCACGCTTTGGAACATTGCGAAAATTGGAGGCTGATAATTTGCAAGGATTATTGAAAATCCGTCAGACAAAAAACTCATGAAGCAATTGGGAGCAGTTGAGTGAGCAACAGTTTTGAGATCATGATATGATAAAAATAATAGAAGCTCGGAAAGTACTGCATCTTCAAAAACAATATTGCCAGCCATCTCAACATATAAATTTCGTTGCTCGCCAGACAACGTAAGGATTTTTTGTGGAAATTATCGATAACGAAAAATGGATTACATATGTACCACAATTTCAAATGTACACATTCATAGATAAATCGGCCAGCCAATCAATGTCAAAACCGAACATCCATGCAAAAAAAATCTTTTTGTGCACCTAGCGAGACCTGTTGTTTTAAGAACTTCTTCAACCAGATGAAGCAGTTATTGCTGAGCATTATAGTTGTCAGTTGAATAATTTCATCGGTGAAATTGAACCAAAAAAATCATTTACTGGACAGGAAAGTCGAAAGGTCATTTTATTGCATGCTAGATTGTATATTGCTTTTCGTACTCAGCAAACCATTTTTGACTTGGACTGAGAAGTTCTTCCGCATGCGATTGACCCGACTTGGCATCTTCGGATCACTTATTCCAATCGATGCAGCATTTTTTAGCTGGACAGTGCTTTCGAAATGTGGCTGAGATATAAAAGTGGATCCATAATTTTATTGTATCCAAATTTATGTTTCTTTCATAAAGGAACCAAAAATTTACCTGGCAGACATGATAGAAAATAATAAAGTAAGAAAATGAAGACAAATATTTTAATGACTAAATATTATCGCATATAATTAGGCACTTAAAACAAAAATATATAAAAAAGACTAAAACTTTTACGTACATCTAATAGAATCCGCATTTTTTTTTTAACATTAATTAAGAACGAGTGAAATTAACAATTAGTTACTAGTTTGATCGGTGAGATTAGTATAGTTTTAATCTTTTTTTTTTAAACATTCGTATCGGCATAACGTTAATCACATATCGGATCGTTATTTCAAAAAGATGTACTAATGTGACATAGTTGCTTTTCATTTACCAAAACTCGGATAATTCTCATTTATGTCATAACTCGATGCACGGTTCTTTTCATTTTGACAAGTGAGAGCATTCACCAGAGTTTTTACTTACAATCTGCACAAACTCAAGATCATGTGTTTTACTGACTTGTGAGTCTGTTAACTCATATTAAAAATGAAGTTATAAACCTGTGTTACATGATAACTTTATTACCAAAGTAAGCAAGTAATGAAAGTCTGATTATCTGAGTATAAAATACATGACTATAGTCTCGGTATTACTTGTATGAAAATGGAAAGCAACTTATATATATATGCATTTTTTAAATAGGCTTTATTCATCTTAGAAAACTATTAAAAACTAATAATCAGAAAAAGGGAAGAATTCAGTAAATTAAACACTGACATTTTTATGGACATATATAGAGCTCTGCGTAGAATAAATTAAGTTAAGCTTAGTCTTCTGTAAAAATATATGATTATTATCGTATTGATAGGGTTTCGAATATTCACTGCCAATACTGAAAATCTATACAGGGTGTTCAAAAACGATGGGTCGAAAATTCGTGGAATGATTGGTGACGCCAAAATAAGCGGAAAATGTCAAAGGAACTAAGGTCCTAAATCCTATCGTTTTCGAGCTGGAGGCCATTATGGCCATTTCACGAGAAAATCGAAAAAAAGTTTGAAAATTACATTCATTTTCACTTTTTTTCGGCTCGTACAGCTGTCACTTGATGTTTCCTTAATATAAAAGTTCTACAGCTCGTATGTAAAAATGAAACCGTCCCGCACTTTCGTATTATATGAACGAACAATATTGAACTTACAAAACTAAAGGACATAGCACACAAAAAAAAAACTGAAGTCGTAAGACGTAAACAGTAAACGAATTGGCTAATCACAGTAGAGAACGTAACGCAATTTTGAACTGTGATTGGCCGATTTACTCACTGTTTACTTTGTTTGTATATGCCATGGGATTAAGATTGAAAAGCCAGATTTAAACTTAAATTTTGTGTGTGTGTATGCGCGCGCGTGCGATATTGATGTAGTAAATGTGTTGTGTCAATGTTTCGTAAATTGCATATGTGAATCACATTCAATCGATAAAAGATTTTAGAAATTCGATTTTGACTTTAGAATTCCCTTAAGAGTTTTAAATGTAAGACTCGACTATGGATACCAATTATAATCACAAAGTCATATTGATATCTTAAGACAGTTTTGAAATAAGAATTGATTACGAATATCGATCATAATATCCAAATTATAATTCAAAATAAATAAATAAATTATTACTCAATCATTCAATTCGTGATATTGATTTGAATCCAAAATACAACAAACTGAATAGGAAACCAATCGCAAAACGCGACATAACAAAATTTATTGAAATAAAATCCACATTTCAATATACATTGTCAGTACTGAAAATTTATATAGTATACGTAACGTGAACTATATATTTTCAGTAACTGACAGTGAGAATATCGGAACGCAGCCTATATATAATTTTCATATATTATATATACGCACATACAAATTGCTTTATATGTATTATGTATTTTATAATCATACAATGAAAATAAATACATACACATAATACGAGGGTCATTTGAAAATTTCACGACCTTATCCATATAATTTTAGGTTTTAAACTATTTTTATTTTTCAATATAGTCTCCCTCAATTTCAAAACACTTCCAGCGAAGTTCATCAAAATAGCTGTTTATTGTAACTTCGCAGTTAAGCAGCATACCAGTATACAGTTTATTCTTCAAATGACTCTCGTACAAATTAATTTGTATAAAGTGACTGATTTAATTATTAGCAAAATTTGAAGATATATAAAAAAAAATAATTTATACCACGTTCAATACAAAGCAGGACGTCATATAGGGACATGAAAACAATTATTTTATGGGTGCAGGCGTTAGGGACATTTTAAGATCAATTTAATTTTTTTTAATGGAATTATAATTTTTTTTAATATGATTTTTTTAATTATTTTGCATATAAAAGTATTAAGGTAAAATTATCGAAAGATCTGTGTGTGTGTGTGTAATTTATAAGATATTTTATATTTTATTTCGGCACATTTTGATATAAAATACAAAATATCTTGTAAACTATTCATTCTTCAACAACCTTAATACTTTTATGCACAGAATGAGATGCATCAGCTAATATAAAGAAAATACATAGTTGCTTTTCAAAAAGATTATGCAATTTGTATTATGCAACTATGTATCTTTTTTTAAAAGCAACTATGTTTTCCTTATCCAGCTAAATTTCATTATTCTGTATAAAAATATTAAAATACAAAGAATGGATAGTTTACGAGATATTTTCTATTTATGTCAAAAAGTGTTGAAATAAAGTATAAAATATCTCGTAAATTAATGATTTTTCGATAACTTTATCTTAATACTTTTTTATACTATATTTTAAATAATTTCAATTAAAAAAATTAAGTTTATCTTAAAATGCTTCCACTCATAACATAATTGTTTCCATGATCCTTTATATAGTCCCTTTTTATACTGAATATGTTGATATAAATTATTTTTTTTCTTCAAATTTTGCTAATAATTAAATCGGTCACTTTATACAAATTACTCTGTATACAGAATGTGATATACATTCACACACTCTTACTACGGATTTTTAGAGATGAAAAATTAAAACTTTCGATTTTGATGAGAAACTAACTAGTTTATAATTCGAATTATTTTTTTTTAATTATAATACTTTCTATTATAGAAAATATTTTCAGCAGAAGAACAGCTAAATAAATTCTTCTATTTCTTAAGCCTTGTGTCTATAATACTAGAAATCGGTTCAAAATCTCGGATGGAGAGAGAATTGATCACATTTGAACAATTCAGCCAATTGACCAATGCGATTAATCAATTCGATGATTGATCTCCGTCCGAAATCTCAGACTAATTTCTAACATCTAGATATCATTTCTATCATCTAGACACAAGACTTTATAATTCTGGAATTCGACTTTTCATATGTTAAGATTCAAATCATTTGAACAGTTCAGACATCCAAATTTGAATAATAGGATGAATAATAGGATTCAGTGAATTAAAAGAATTCAAATATTAGATCGAGATTGTATAACTCTAACATATACTACAATACTGCTTCAAGTGCGAGTTCCATTGATAGTTTATGTTTGTTTCCACCAACTTAGATTAATTTTAATCTCAGTTCAACTTACTCTTCATCTTTTTCTAATTCTAAAAATTAATAATTCTAAATTATTATACAGATAAAAAAATAAAATTTTATAAAATATTTTACTTGGAATTGACGTCAAATTATATCACTGGTACTATTCTGTTCCGATAAATTAAATTCTTCATAAATCGCTTATGAGTTCTTTGATTAAATTATATAATAATTTACTAAATTTATCAACGCGAATAGTTCCTCTATCAAGTAAAAACACGTTCTCTCTATTTTTAGAGATTTAACGATGCAGCCATAGCAGTCAAAGAATTGGCTGCGCAGCCAGAAGACGAAGATTTACTCGAGTTGTATGCATTGTACAAGCAATCCACCATCGGTGACTGTAATACAGGTACGTTTCACGAAATTTTTGCGTACAGTCCATACTCGTCGCGTACACTCATATACAATTAATGATCCTTGTAAACTTTCTTTTTTAGAGAGACCGGGTATGTTGGATTTTAAAGGAAAAGCGAAATGGGACGCCTGGAACGGTAAAAAAAGTCTGGGACAAGAAACGGCGAAAGAGCAATATATCACTAAAGTAGAAGCACTAATCGCTTCGATTGGAAAGAAGTAATTGATTCATTAACACGTATACACGCACATAAATATTCACGTGTGATTTCGCTCGATCGCTTACAAAAAACTTTTTCACTATCAATGGGAAGCGCCCAGAATATTACAAACATGTGCGAATAGTAATGTGTATAGATACGGTGTATAAATACCAACTTTCTATTTAATTTACACGAACATGCACTTTCTTCGCTCATTTATGTGAAATTTGTATTCAATGATTTATTGCAATTAACATAAAACTACTTGTCGCATATGTCTGTTGTAATTAATTTCCCCTTTTCAAACAATATTTAATCTTTGCCGTTTACGATAATTCTGTACTGAAGTTTTATACTTTGATTTTATACTCAAAATAATTAGTGCATATTAATAATATATTTCTATAACATTTTTTCTTATCATTATATACATATGTGTAACTAATCGAAGAAAATATGATCAAAAACGGTTCTTCTAATAGTTTCTTATCATTATATATATATCAATGTGTATAGTTAAAACTTAAATCGGCAAATAATGCTAGAGCCAACAATAAAAATACGCAGCGACGAAAATAAATTATAATATTATCGATATAAGATGCACATAAGGTAATTTTATCATTCTGAAAAATAATAAAGTTTTGTGTCAGTTGTGTAACCTACCTACCTAATCGAGGCTCAAGTTAGCAAACGGTTATGTCATACAATTAGATAGAGACAAGACAGATATCATTTATAAATTAGTCTCGATTTGTGGCGTAAGCGATATGCTATAGCAGATAGAGTATCTAACTAAATTCAAATAGCTTGTTTTTATAAAACTAAACAACGACGACAAATAGCGAGCCGCTTTGCTTTCAAAACTAAAAGTCGACAAATTATGTTTTTTTAAATAAACTTTATTATACGAACTGCGTGGATATCAAGCCAGTGTAATAGTTTGCAGGATGTTACTTTTCCTCTTAATTCATACACAGATTAATGACATTTTTTTTTTAAATTGTTTATGAATTTTTGTCAAGTAATAATGAATAGAAGTACAGTGTCGTTGATAAGACAAAAATTTACTCGGAATCATATCTATCGAATGTATAACGAGCGCGCACTCGTCGACTTGGATACACAAGGAACTTGACAAGAGCGAAGCAATTTATTTTCTCTTACTTCTATCGTGCTTCATGTGCGGATGATGACGCGTCTTTATTCTGCTAGCTTTTAGATAGTCGCCGTAGGTCGCGTTCGAGATGTGGCTACCCATCACGTTATCGTTGATGTTCTCACAAACTTGACGACTCGTCGATGCTTCGTTGAACCTAACACACACATAAACAAACGAGATGACGGAAAATTGAAGCTCGTGTAAAAGGCAATTCGCTCTTGTTTTTATGTAAATTCCAATTATTAACGCTCCGATCACTCGGGCTTAGAGAGCTTATCTCACTATCATCGATTGTCAATTTCGGTGAGTAACATGCATTAAGAGCGTGTCGACTGATGTTATATTCTCGATGAAAAACGACTCTGCGAAGATAAGAATTTTGTTGAGAGATATAACGCGGATACCAAGTACTCATTTACAGATGTTCAAATCGTGATAACAGGAATTTCTCAATTGCCAAGGAGAGATCGTGCGAATGAGATGTATTTTAACTGTACGTTATTGATTGTGGTACGCCATTCACTGTCTTCGATTTCAGTATATCATTTTCATAAGACATTATAGTTTCTTTTCCATTTTCGTAGACTCTGTAAAAGACATGAGAAAGAAAAGATACAATTAAAAGAGATGCTGTCGAATCTTATTAGATATAACGTGCATTGTATCAGATCTACAAGATTTTTTTACTTTTTGGTCGTAATTTTCTTCCCATCGATGAAACGAGTCGAGGTACTTGTACGTTTTACAGCAGTGTTACCGCTCGTTCCATCGAAACTAGTGAAAGTACCGAAAGAGGTGAAGTTTCCTGCAGCACTGGCGTTCTCCATTAAACCATTAAATGGCAAACGAAAGCCGAATCCAAAGGGCCCGAAGAAAGAAGTACTCAGACTATTGCTCGAGTCATGTCTCCCCCCAGCATCTCTTCGAGGACCACCGCCGTGAAAACCTACAAAATTCGATATTTGCCTTTTGGTAACTTTATTATATCTGGATATTTTCTATCCAGATGCATTTGTATTAGGATGTCTTACCAGCAAACAAATCTTCGAATGGTATTCCATCAAAAAATTCTCTAAATACTTCTTCAGGATCTCTGAAAACAAACGTGCCGCCGAAGTGTGACTCAAAATCATCTCCATGGCGTCGTTTGCCTCCAGGCATTTGAAGGCCTTCCTTGCCATATTGATCGTAAACACGCCTCTTCTTTTCTAAAAATGTTTAAGCAAGACATTTATCATTTGCCCTCGTAATTCCTATCGCAATTCTGCTCCTTTCAACCAAAACTCAACAAGCTTTTGCGAGGCTTGCCAAAGATTAGTTCAAAATATTAACATGTAAGTTGGAACAAGAGTCTCGGAGAGATCTTTATCGTATATCACTTCCATATCGTTGAATATGTTGCTTAGCTTTAGCTTATAAGCTAAAATGCATTTTTCATCAGGAGTATAACTCTCTCAACCAAGTTATAACTAGTTGTTAGCACACGCTGAAGATAGACTGCAAGCTAACTACAACGCGATTATTCGATATGATATTAGAGATAAGAGAAAACTCGCAAAATTTTTTCTATTTTCAGAGATATAAGCGATCGAATACGCATTATATCTCGATATTCGTACTTGGTAAAATCATTTTGATCAAAAAGGGATTTTTATAAATTATGGATCAAGTATTAGCACAATTTTTATAAATAGCCGTCGCGTTGTAATTCAACTTGCAATTCGAAGTTATCGAATATTCTAATCGTTGAACTCACACATCGCGTTCCGCGATCATTCTTGGAGGCACTTGAAATCTTTTCGAAAAAAGAGAAGAGACGCAGAAAAACATATTACAGCACGTGCGCGTGTTATTAAGGTAAGTAAAAAAAAAAGAAAAGAAACTACAATATACAATGTTACAGTATACAATGTATACAATGCTTTGAGCACTCTGCAAATCCTATTTTTCAAATGGTACCGAAATATCGTTGGAAGGGAGAATCAAAGAAACTCCGGAAAGTGAATCCACGGCCAGGCCTTGATGCAGCCTTCTGATATAAGCGCTGATCGTAAATGCGTCTCTTCGTATCTGGAAAGATTTTCTATATCGTCCCGATCTTTTGCGCACATATGTATACACTTTTAATTTGCATTCGTTTGTTCGAATCTCTCGACAATTTACAATCTGCAATCTATACAATCTAGGAAAAAGTTTTCTTTCTACTGCGTTGATGTTTTGGCTAAAAAAAACAGCGACAGCTTCCAACTTAATCATTTAATTCTTAAATCTTTGTGAAACTGCAATTCCGATAAATTTGGCGACATAATTTAATAAATATTTTTAATTGTTTTAATAAATATGTTTATATGTTTAAATGTTTTCGCGTTAAAAACAAAATCAGAACGCAACAGCTTCTATTTTATAAATTATGAGCGTTGTTTCATAGGATAGCCTGTGAAGTCTGTGATAATACTTAAGGATAGATTCATGCGATTGTTTTGAGATGAAAATTCTCATATCAAAATGTCGATATTTTTAGTGCTTGCAAAAAGATAAGGTTACAAATATATAGTTCTAGCAATGATTTAGTAATTGTTTTTCTATAAGTTATTTTTTAGTTTTTAAATGTTGGCCATATTTGTATTAGCATTGATGGTTAACAATTCATAATTCCGAACACACATACGCACGCCAGGGCTGAAAAAAATCATGATCTTAAAAAAAAATCCAAAAAATCGGAATTTTTTAAATTTAAATCGGATTTTTTAAATTTAAATCAGATTTTTTTTATTTAAATTAGATTTCTTGTTCGAGTTAATTATTTTTAGTAGTAAGAAAATAATTAAATTTTATTACAAAATAATAAACGTGTTTTTTTTTTTTTTTTACTAAGCTTACTAAACTTTAATTATTGTAAATAATCAGTGACTTCAAACACTATAGGATTCAAAATAATCAAGTGAAAATCGTTAATTTAAAATTAATTTTTATCGATGACTCTTATGAATAAAATAAAACTTATTTTTTAATGAATATATTAGAATACTTAAATTTGTATACATAATTTTTTATTCACGAAGATGAACGCATACACTTAATTATAAAAACTAACTTAACTGTTTTTTCGTTTCCTAATGCATTTCTAAGTTTCAAAAAACAAGAACCGAAAAAAAGAAACAAAGAAATCGCAGCACATAGCAATCTTAGAGGCACCAATATATAATTATATATAAAAATGTCCATATACGTTCATATATCCTTTTTCCTTTTGTAAAATTACTGCACAGCACAGCCAGTATACATTATTAAATTATAATGAAAATTAACAATTAAAATTTTAATCAAATTCAGAATTTAAATCAAATGATTTTTTACCAAAAAAATCATTTGATTTAAATCGCGATTTAAATCACTGATTTTAATCAATTGATTTAAATCATTCCAGCCCTGACGCATGCACACACTTAAGGCAACAGAAAATAAGATAAAATTCGTCATCACCACTGCATGTTTCACCATTGTAATCGAGGTGAAACTGCTACAACTAAAATTTGTGAGATCTATGGAGAGAATATTACGTTCTGCTGCTCTGTGAGAAGTGATTTAAAAGTTTTGGAAACAATTACAATGTTAACAAGCCACATCCTGATCATCCAAACGAGATATAAAACAACAAATTGGAAGAATTTGCTTCACGAAAGTGAAGCTAATCTAAACATTAAGATCTTGCAGGATTGGAATTGATGAATAGTGTCCCGCTATTTGAAAGCAGTAAAAAAGATCCAGAAGGAAGGAAGATAGCTTCYCCATGAACTCTCTGAAACGTGATTGCGAATCGACGTTTGTCTCTCATTGTTTACCAGGCACAAAAAAGTTTTTTGTGATGAATAAAGTTACGAGTGATAAAAAGTGGATCTATTTTGATAATTCTAAACATGTCATGAGTTGACATTCGCAACAAAATGCAATATTCACAGTTATAAAATTCTTCTGTGTTCTCTATCTGATAGGGATGAGCGATATTACCTCGATTAACAGATTATTTTTATTTTACAAAATCGATTATCATATGATGTTTCAACTTAATTATTCCCTAAATAATTATTTCTCTCTCTTCAATGTTATTAAAATTTATTTAACTAATGTAGAACTCTATCAATCAGTGACAATTTTATTTTATTAACAACAGTCATGATAAAAATATAAAGTGTACCATAGTTTCCGAGGATGTGCAGTCGTCCAACATGATGACCGCTCTTTGAGTGCTCAATCAAAAATTTTCCTCAAATTATTCTAAGCAACACGTGTATATGTAATGCCACTATATTGTTAGTTGCGCATCTTTCCAATAAAGACCATTGCATGTAAAAACAATTTTAGTTGTAATCTTAAGGCTATAAGCAAATCGATCAATCAATCAAATATTTTTATTAGATTATGTGAATGCTTGATTATGATTGTCGATTTGCTTACGGCCTTACAGTTACGACTAAAATTTTTTCACGTGCAATGGCTTTAAGGGCAGAAACACACTCTTGCATAACGCATAAGAAAATCAAGCAATCAGAATCCTTCATTTTATGTATAAAATAAAGAAATTAAGAACTCTGATCTGATTAGATCTGGTTGGTCTGATTTTCTTATGCCTTATGTATAAGCCGGTGTCTAGATTTTAAGCCTCAAATCATAAGAAACTGATTAATCATAATCGATTCTCCTTATATTTGATTGTAATTTGTCAATTTCTTACAATTTAAAGCTTAAAATCTGATTGTAGATGAAAGAGAAATTACACACGGCTAATTGGCTAATTTAATATAAAATTTTCTGATTTGGTCTAATGGAAAAACTCTAAGTACTAATCGCTGTAAATGGCTGTGTCAATCGCACTGTGTCCAAATAAACCGCTCCCATTGTAGACATCGCCTTATATGTTATGCAAGAGTCTGTGCTCCCGCACTAAGCGTCAAATTAATTCTTTCAGGACCGGTTTAAAAAAAATTTTATAATAAATAATTTTAATAAATAATAATACATTATTTTAATAAATAATAATACATTAAAAGTTTGTTTTTGTGATAAATCTAAAAACAATCATTTATACCCAGTCCCACGTTACATTCAAATCTTTTGTCCACAATTTCTTTCGTTCTTGTAGTACAAACTTTTTTTGTCCTGTTGGATGATTTTTATCTTTTTCAATATAAAAAGGAAAGTATTTAGCTATCAGACGTAAAGGATAATCAGATTACATAGTTGAGGTCTACCAATTATAAATTTATGCTTTGATGTTTTTCAATGATACTTTCAATTACTTGTAATTTGAAATCAGAAAATGATAGATTTAGAACATTTTTTATTTTAAATAAAACATGAGCAAGATCAATTAAGCAAAAAATTTTGTATTTTTTTGTATCATTTTACAGATTTTCGAAGGAATCCATAAAAACTCATTTGCATATCAATTTTTGATCGACAGTTCTCATATTTGATTGACAATTCTGAGTTGATGAAGTTGTAGAGCCTAAAATCCTGATTAAAATGATACTTAATTCATTAAAAAATATTATTCCATTCTCGAGATATTCAAATTAATATATATAATACGCCGGTCCTAAACCGGTTAAGATAAATGTCATGCTGACGCTGCTTTTCAACGTCTCATGGTTTGATTAGAAACAACACAATCATTATTAAGAAAATTCAAATTAATCGATATTAATCGATATAAAATTTTATCGATTATAAAAAATTGATACATGTTGTAATCGATTTATTTTAAAAGTCAATTAATATTTTTTTCAATATTGTCTATCTCTAGTATTTGGTAAGATTAAGGAATGCTAGTACTTTATTATGAGTTATTACTGCAAGAAATTATTAGTCAACAATTATGACATTTAAACCAAGCTCTGAAGAAAAACCGCCTTCAAATAATCATAAATTGATGCCAAATTATTCTGCTTCACAACAATGCTACACCATATGTCAGTGAAATTAAAGAGATGTTGTTCGAGTTAGATTGGGAAGTTCTGTCGTACCCAATGTACTCTTCAGATATCGCTCCATCTGATTTTTCTATTCAGATTGCAACACGATCTATCTGATACAATTCCAAAATGATGAAGTGCGAAATTGATAAATAGACTTTAAAAGACGAGACATTTTATCGATGTGGGGTAAAAACTATTGTCCAAAAAATAATAAAAGGTTATTAATAACAATGTTCAATACTTTGATTAAAATATTATGTGTGTCATCTCATTACTATTAATAAATATGGTTTTAATACCATAAAAACTTTTGCAAGTATCTAATAGTTTTTGAATTATAAACATTTAAAGTTAACAAATCAGGTAATCTAAAATTCACGCACTCAGATATACTACGATATATAATGCTAAAGACGAAAGCTGATTGTTGTTCTTTTTGTCAATCGATATAAAGATTTACAAAAATAGTAAAAATTAACAACTTTTATTGATATTTGCGCAAATGCATTGTCTATGGCACAGATTCTATGTAGATATTTTATACTGATGTAATTTTTATACTAATATTGATAATCAGTTTTCGCATTGTGCGGTATTTAAAAACGCGAATTTTAGTCGATCGAATTTGTTAATTTCAAAAGTATTTTTATCAAGAAAATAATTCAGCTTTAGCGATATTTGATTTTTAGCATCAAAAGACCTCATATGTTTCTTATAGAAAAGTTACTCCAATAAATTGCTTCGTTTTGAGATATGTTATAGTTTTTAGGATTCTGAATAAATTTTTCCATTATCATATCCACAGAAAATCAATGGATATAGAGATATGAAGCTTTAAAATCACAGAATCTGAGTGTCTGCTATATCTGTTTAAGATAACTTATCCTCCTTTATGTACCTATGAGTATACGTGCGTGTGTATTGAATATTAGAATGCTGCATGTATACATATACAAGGTGACTAAAAAGTTTCCACTCGGTAAAATATCTCAAAACAAGAAAAAATTTGAGAAAAAAATGTTTCATATAAAAGTTATAGAGTTTTAACAAATGTAATCTCAAACAGTGATATTCACTTGACCTTGAGCGCAAGTATAGAGGAGCTCTCAAAGCTAACTAAAAATTTTAAATAAATATGTGTGTGCTTTCAGTTTCATATCATAATCCAAGGTAGAATTAATATCCATTCACACAAGATGTCTCCGAGTTTTTTCTCGATCTCTTTCGGACGTTAATTGATTGTTGATTAATATTAATTTGTGAATTATAAACATGTAATTAATTATTAACTTCACTTCATACCCTTTCATATTCTTTAATCTTCAACTCATTCTCCAATCATTTTATAAAACCAAAGCATACATGGGATAAAGATCGAATTCAAGATCCGTTATTTCAAAATATTTAATTAATTAAACTAGATTAAGTAAATTAATATAAGTCACATAAAACTGTATTAAGCAGCTCTAATATCGATTGGTTACATTTACAGACTATTTTCAACTTTAAAAGCATTGTAAAATTGACCGGATAATAACCGGATGGTTTTTCAAACCGAATGTTTATAAATCACAAATTAATATTAGACCAACAATCCGTCCATTAATCAAAATATCATATTTATTTATTTCGTATTGATGCATATTGGCCATTATTTACTTATTAACATCTTTTTTAAATATATTATTGCAAAAGAAGAATAAATTTACGATTTATTTTCTCTCCTAATTAACAATTATAAAACACCTAAATTATTCATTTGCCATTGTATTCGCATGGCTCTGATTCCATAATCTCAGGGATCGATTCGCGATTGTTGTTTTGTAAACAATAAACGATTTTTGTTTGAAACGAGCTACAGCTAAAGAATCATAATATTTTTAAGAAATGTTTTCATTTTGCATCACCAAAGTTATCGGAATCTTCTCGCAAAACTTTTAAGAGAATAATTAAGATATTGGATATCCAAGATGTCAAAAATCGATATCGCACTCCCTGCGTGCTTAGCGACTATGATCGCTGGGCGGACTATGATCTCACTTCGCGCTTATATTCAATAAATAGGTCGCGCTTTTTCTGCAATCTTTAGTAGCCATCTCGTTAACTATTATGAAAATTGCAAATTGATAAAAAACTTTTCGACTCAGCTTAGTTTGCTCTTAATCACGAGAAATGATACAGTCGATACCTGATAGATCTTGTATAGTTCAGGATATCAAGTTGTATTTGAAAAATTTTTATTTTTTAACACTGTATTCTCATTCAAAATTATTACAACTAAAAGATGCACAAGAACGAAAACAATCATTTCTCGTAGTTTTTGAACGCTAAATACGATTCTGTTTTCAATTCGTAATTATCACAATTTGGAGAAACTTGCGATTAAAACTGCACAAAAGAATTCTTTTGGCATGTTATATTTGGCATATTATAACTACAATTTATGTAACGTGTTAAACAAGTTCTATCGCAATCCAAATTAAATATGTTAAGATTTTCAGTCTAAGAGAAATTTATTGTGTCAATTATGGTTAAAAATATTTATAATTAATATAATATTAATATAATAATTAATAATCTATTGCATTAAAGTTGCAACTTCCATCATTAAATAGCCATTAAAGATTTTAATATAATTTTATAATGACATAGGTCACAACTTTGATTAAGAATCTATCAAATATTTTTAATTATTCAAATTTAAGGGTTTTTTAGATCTTTAAATATTAATCTGTCAAATAAATTAATTCATTAATTTACAATAATAAATGAAACTGAACTGATATAAGAATAATACAAATAAATAGAAGAGTATTTTATATGATCATAGATTTATATATATATATATATATATATATATATATATATAAATTGTATGAAAAACTCTTTATACATGAATTAAAAGTTCCAAAATTCAACATTTTTTTACATCTTCTTTTACAACTATCCCTGCTCCGTTTCCTCGTATACATTTACTATTGCACATTCATTACTTTCACTTATTAATCTGCATCTACTTTATTCTATCTGATTTCTATTCCTATTTCTCCTATATCGCATATTCCTTTCTTGGTCATTCTAATCCCTCCTCTAACAACTTTACCTCCCCCTCCCTTTCTCTTAATGTTCTCTTCTTCTTTAATTCCTTTTCTCTTTCTTTCCACAATTTCTTTAGTAAACTATCCTTAATATTTTCTAAATTTTCCCAAATTTTCTCTAGGATTTTATCCTTATCATCCCCTAGAACCATAAACCACTCCCTTGTTTTCCTACAGTCTATTACGAAGTACTCCATGCCTTCCTCGCAGAATATACACCTCCTTAATTTCTTCTCCAACCAATACTTATTTGCCTGCTCCAGATTTTCACACCTTAATTTGACTAATGCTCTCACTTCATTATCTTTCTTTATGTCCTCTATATTTTCTTTCTTTAAATACCTAGAAATTCTTCCTTCTAATTTCTTTATATCTCCTGTTGTACCTCGCCTTTGCTATTTTACTATCTTCCCATTGTCTTTGTACATTCCTTTCTCTATTTATTAATTCTATTTCCAAGTTTTCTCCACTCTCTCTTACCTCTCTCACCTCTATTCCCCATCCATTCCTATTGTAATATTTTTCTCTTTCTCTTCCATATCCATCCTTCCATCCATATTCTTCTTTCTCTTTCCAGCAGTTTCGCTATTCCTTCGGTCCCTCCCTTTTTAACTTTTTCTTCGTATCTCCTAGCTCTTATTCCCCAATCTACCCTCAATTTGTCCATTATCAGCTCTCTTGTTATCACATACCTAGGTGTACAGAAATCTAAGCCGAATAACCATCTTATATAATCCATTATTACCTTTTCTAATTCCTTTTTTTCTTCCCATCCCCATATTTCCACCCCATATGCCATAACACTCTGCACTAAATACCTAAATAAAATCCATCTTCTCCTAAAGTTGTTCCTGCATAATTTTTCACCTAATCCCCAAATCTTCCACATCCCTTCTTCCTTTCCCACACAACTCTTTAATGCTCCTTATAATTATCTTTATTATTCAATATAAAATCTAAATATTTAAATGTTTGCACTTCTTCTATTCTCTTATCTCCCCATTTCCATATTTCCTTCCTTTCTTTCTTTTTCCTATTAAGTTTGAATAACATAATTAAAAGATTTAATAAATCTTTTAATAGCATATGAAGTAATAAAAGTCGCAACTTTAATGCAATGTTATTAATTATTATATAAATATTATATTAATTATAAATATTTTTTTACCATAATTGACACAATAAATTTGTCTTAAAGACTGAATCTTAACATATTTAATTTTGATTGCAATAGAACTTATTTAATATATATGTTACATATATTGTAGTTATACTGATCCGATAGACTATATTAAATCATAAATATCTTTTTAATCTTAATCAACACAATAAAAGGCTAAAAGTCTTAATAATATGTACTTAATTTTGATTGCAATAAAACTTCTTCAATACCATATAACATAGTTAAATATGTTAAAAACACTAAAATAGCTTTTTGCAACTTTAATTTGCAAATTCTCAAAATTATGACATCATAGAGCAATTTAGATAAGATCATATTTAGCATCTAAAAATTTTATTCTTATACACTTTCTTTTTTATCAATGTTAACCTCTGTTATCATTATCTTGGCGCGCGCGCGCGCGCGCGCAAACACACACACACACACACACACACATTATATATATACATATTTACCATCACTCAAGACTTCATATGCTTCTGAGATTTCCTTGAATCTTTTATTAGCCTCTTCCAAATTATCCGGATTCTTGTCCGGATGCCATTTTAATGCCAACTTTCTGTATCTATGGAATAAAAATATACCACATATTGCGTTAGCGAAGATTATCAAAAAACACGACTGGGCAATCATTTCATAAGATTTTGAAACTCGATTTAGATTGTTTACAATACCAAAAAAGAATAGATGTAGAGTCGATGGATTGAACTTACGCTTTTTTTATGTCCACACTGGCAGCGGTCCGCTGTACTTCAAGCACCTTGTAGTAATCGACCATCGTTTGGCACGTTTGGGGATGAATCAAGGCCTAGGAAACCACCTGTCGGACGACAAGAGAATCAATGAACGGGAACTATGATTAAACCGCAAGATCAATTCTGATACATTGCGAAGACATACGATCGAAAATCTAATGTCGATGTCGTAACGAATAACATCATACTTCATCGAGATGTTTCCGTAATAGGAAAATGTGATGGCGCGACTCTCACAACGCGACAATCTCTAACATCTCAACGTAACGTATTTATTGGACTCTGCGCGCCTAACAGTGACGTGCAACAATGTATATACGGTGACGGCGCGTAAATATCGTTAAGGCTCGATTTACAATAGGTACAATAAAGGTGCAATTTCATGCGAGCGAAGAAAAGCTAACGTTTGTCCCCTCTCAATCGATTTTAGATAAAATGGCTGCATACAGCAAATAATTCGACATAGGCTGCGGTCCATTTGACGCTTCGGAACGCTCTCAACAACTCTAATTACGTCATCAATATCTTTTTCATTCCCGCTTCGCTCTAACTGCCTCACCTCGAGAGATGGGTTAGCGGGAGCGTTCCATGATATTTGGCGGGAAATTTGACGGCAATTACAGCGATTTTGTTAAAAAAAACTCTAGATGCCTGAAATGACTCTTGAATTCCAATGTAATAGTGATGGGACAATTCGTAATCTTCTAGGCGTTTTTGTTCGATTAGTTTCTTTCGTAATTTGACAATTGATACATAATTCGATTTCTTTCTCATCTTCATATATAAGATGATATATCGTTAAACATATTAAAAATATTTCCGGATACGTTATATTAATTATGTTTATTTAATGTTTGTTAAATTATTAATTTATATTGTCAATTTATTGTGCTCGTTTTGACCTATTACATATATATTTTTGCTTAGCAAACACGAGCTCGAAATATACTTAATTTATTTTAAAAATATTTATTATAATTGGAATTTAATTTAATTCCATTAGAATAAAATTTATTATAAGGAATTTTTTGTTTTACTCCCACGATTTGAAAATATGCGCAGTTAGAAATATTTGACTTGCAATAATTGGATTTCCACTTTCTACTTTATATCTGTAGGGTAAAGGCAGCGAATATGGAATAGGTTACTAATATGGAATAGGGGCTTATTTTTTAAACAAAGCGTTGCATTCTAGTGGCAATCACTGGAAATTGTTGCAATTGTTGTCAAACGTGCCAATCAAATCAAATAATAAACTCGATGCGACAACGAATTTCTCTGATATAAGCATTTATTTATTTTTGTTACGTCGGGAAATGTGATAACACTATCTTAAAAAGTGTTCTTACAAGCTGAATGTAAGTGATTTAATGTTTGTAGAACATAGACGCTTTTAATAATGTTGCATGAATAATATTATGCCGTTTAATTGCGATTTGTAACTCTTTATTGAAATGGGAAGAGTTTGTGTGTCATATTAAGATGTGTTGGTAATATGGAATAATTAAATTATCATGGAATAAAGAGTAGACAATATAACGTTTTTGTTCTTTTTATAAATAATAAAGAATATTTTTGATGTTAATGTTTATTTTAATAATTTAACGATTTAGGATTTGATTTTATTGTCTATGTTCATAATGTAATTTTATTTATGTGCTACATTGTACAGTAAACGTACGATTTTTAAGAGATTCAATTTCAATTTACATAAAAAAATAAATGTGCACTTTATTTTTTATGTTATTTATTATTGTTCCTCAAATTTGACTAGTATTCCATATTATATTCCTTTTTTTTACCCCCCTCATTTTCCCTCTTTTTACTTTTTTGTAAATACTGAATTTGGACTTAAATTTCGGAGACTTTCATTTATTGGATGTTATAGCTAACATGTTGCTTAAAAGTTCTACGTTTATTAGAAGCCTTAATATGCATTTGTATCGTAGTAATATTAATTTAAAAATTGATATTCCATATTCGCTGCCTTTACCCTACAGCACCGAATTTTTCAGAGGTATCAGAAATATTTCAACTGAAAAGTGAAACATTTCATAAAAGTTGCGAAATATGTCTGCAATATTTCTAAGACAGCTCTGGAATAATAAAATGTCCGCGATTCTTACACTTGAAAGAATTCTGCAAGAATTTTGCATGTCACATGCAGAAATATTGTTTTTGAAACCTTTTACACATAATAAGTTTGAAAATTTTTAGTTGAGCAGAATGCAGCAAGAAATAGACGCGACGAAGTTCTTATTTATTGTAAAAAAGCTTTCTCTTACACTTTATTGAAAAATTGCTGAAAAGTTAAAAAATCTGCAACTCTTCTAAAATATTGTCAAAAGATTTTTTTAAGTAGTCTCTCAGATCCCTTTTTACTAAACAAAAYTGTACTTTCAAAATACATTTTTATTTATTTACATTTTGGATTATTCTGAAGTTTAATTTTGAAGGTTCAACTTCAAGGAATCATTTTAGTAAAATATATGAAAAATCTCATCATGCTGCGCCTTTCCTATCTTGTATAGCTTTTTTACAATAAGTAAGAACTTTGTCGCGTCCATTTCTTGCTGCATTCTGCTCAACTAAAAATTTTCAAGCTTATTATGTGTAAAAGATTTCAAAAACGATTCTACAATATTTCTGCATGTAACATGCAAAATTCTTTCAGAATGCATTGCAGAATTCTTTCAGAATTAAATATGAAAAGTTGAATAACCGTTCTAAAAACTTTGTAATGATTTATTGCGTCTCAGACTCATTTAGAATCACAAAAACTCATTTAGAATCACAGATAACCAGCAATCATAAAAATGATACTATTAACGCTTCTTATTGGCTGACCGCTCTTGCGATTCTGAATAAGTTTGACAATTCGAATTCGTAGATCTAGCATAAAAACTTTCTGTTACTTTTTGCAACAATTGTACTGTATGGATAAAATTAGATTAAGACTCATGTAACGGAAATCTATATGTCGCTATAAATGCTATAACCACATTTAACACACATTTAACTGCAATTTTCTCAAAATTCTGATGTGATAGACCAATTTGAGACCACCGGATTTTTCGGCATAATAAAATCTATGGGAAACGTACCAGTCACACTTCGAAGAATTTGGTGTCAAATTGTGTAATAGGTATAGTAAGCCGTAAGAAATGAACTAAGAGCACAAAGATTGTCGTACTGTTTCCAATAAAGGCGTAAACACGTGTCATAGTCGCAGATTATAATCTATAATGTCGTTGTAATTTTATTGCGACGAACTAATCAGTTGTGCGTTATACGCAATGTTTTCTTCTCTGATTGGTCCGTCGCAACAACACTGTAACCTCATTGTAGACCCAGCATTAACGCATAAAGATCAAATGTAAACGTATATGCTATATATCATATTGCGCTCTCTTAACCCTTTAACGGGCACATTTTTTCTGGCAACTATACGAAAAGATTCTAATGATATTCTTATGTTTTTGGGATTGCTGATTACGAATCAGAGGTCAGAATTTAAAAATTCAAGATGGCGGATTCAAAATGGCAGATGTTGATCTTAAAATTTTAGAATTAAAAAAAATATATTAGTGTATTCTATATCAAATTAAAAATAAAAAATGTCTGTAGTGATTTTTTGTGAAAATGCTTTGTTTCAGAGAAAAAAATTATCGAATTTACAGTGAAAAAAAGAGCTTTTTTCGTAATTGTTCATTTAATAACAATTGCAAATTGCACAATTAATGTAAAATTCATAATAAAATATATAAATATATCATTAAAAAGTGGGAAAAGTTCTTCCACCATGATAGGATGTTATAGAGCTGAGTAACAACGCAAAAATCGAAAAAGTTGAGGTGGAAAGAATACTTCCCACCGCCCATTAAAGGGTTAAGGGATTAGTCCACCTTGGAGGACTTAAAATCATATCTTACTTTGGAAATTGATTACTAAAAAACTATACACGATACACAAAAATCTTTTTATACCTATTTATTACTCTTATTTTGATGTATAAAATGTGATAAAAATTATGTTTTTGGAAAAATGGCAGCGCTGTAGCACATTCTTTGGAGTTCTGCACGGTGGGCAAAATAGCTCCAAAGTATGCCGTAATAAAAATTTGATTAGTTTTTAATTAGTTTTAATCTGCATTAAATTTGTCGAAATACTTGTCATAATTTAAAAGATATTAAAAAATGTAAAAACGATGCATACGTGAAAAAAAAAAGAGCTCAATTTTTACGTAAAAATTCATAAAAGTATAGATTACAAAAAAGTATGTAAGTTATCACAAAAACCACGGATACTTCTTTAAATAATTCAATTGACAACAACTGAGCAAAATTTCAAAGCATTTGGTGGTAGTTTTAAATTTTGTGGTAATTCTAATGTCTACCATTTTTGAAAATACTATTGTGAGAAAAACGTGATAGTTTCAAATAAGGTTTTTCTTTTATAAAATGATAATTTTGAAATTTTACCTTTAGTCAACATCGGGACTATACAGTAAGTCTTTTGCATCTAAAGAATCCTCCTTGATTTGTCGGAACGATTTTGCCGTCAAAATGGCCTCTTTACTTTAGGAAGCACCTAAGCAGTTACACGCTAAGCAGTGCACCGTTCGACATAATCGATTGTATCTTTGTAAATATTTGGAATTCTACTTTCGGATAAAAAATTCTATATTCTTGAAAATCTAAACTGTCGATTTAACTAAAAAAAATTTTTTTCAAATTTTTGAAAATTTCAAAGTGGATTAACCTTTTAAGACATATGTTTACGTTCAATCCTTGTGTGTTAATCTGTGACTATTTCACGTTTATGATTTTGTTGGAAAGTTATGACAATCTTTGTGCTCCTAATCATAATCGATTATTCTTCTCCCATTCGACTGTAATTGGTCAATTTATGACTTAAAGCTTACTACATCTTTTGTAGACCAGAGCTAAGAGTCTATCTAGCAGAGATGCGATTTTGAGCTCGGGCACGCTCGTGATTTCCCCCCTTCACTTATACATACAGAATCACTCTGTCTATCCATGTGATAAATTTATTAAATATATAAAATGCAACTAACGAATCAAAGGATTCAATGGCTCCAAGAATAAATCAAATTAATACAAATTGCCTTTACGAGCCAACGCAAGTATTAGAGCGATAAATCATTATATAAGAATTATCAAATAAATATTTAATGCAGAGATGGCATTACATATACAAACGTTTCGATTCTTGATGTGGATCCTCTTTAGTGTACAATGTTTTTGATGGTATACATAGATCTTCATTAATAAATATCGTTACACGGATGAGTAATATACAGTGGTGAGACAGAACAATCTCCTTCCATTAGTCAAAGATAAGTATTCAAAGGAAAAGATTTAAGAGAGACTGTGAAATTTGTTACAAGCGGTACCAAGTACAAAGCGACAATGTCTTGTACTTGGTATCGCTTGTAACAAATTTCACAGTCTCTCTTCCTTCCACTTTTTACGACTCACTGAATAAATTTTACCGTACTGGACTTATTAATTTAATTAAATTTATTAAGATATTACTTAAAATAATCTTGAAATAAGACTCGATTATGAATACCAATCCTAAGTATCGATAAGAAGGACGGTCCAACTCGTCTATACTTCATTCACGATGCAAATCTGTACTTTACTATACTTTGTCTTGTAGAAAAATACATGAATTTTACCATAAAATTTTTTTTAGCTTATTTATTACGAAGATACAAAAGCTAAAGAGTCGTATTTTGCAATTTCGCTCTTAAAAATATTATAATAAATGAGATTCTTTGCTTCTTATTCGCGGTGCAGATATAATCGTGTTCAATCATATTTTGTCTCAAGAAATAATATTTTGCCAAAACTTTTTTGGTTTCTATTTTATAAAACTATAAAACCTGCTAAAAAGCAGAATTTTGCAATTTAATTCTCAAGACATTATAAGATTAACTGCATCTTAACTGTATCATAATGCAAAAAGAATTTTATTTTATTTTTCTTTTAAAAAAAATTGCTCTATAGCTGTAGGCAGTTATCTTGATTACGAAACAGTAATTACAGCACAATTTTCTTAATATTTTAGCTGTATAATTAAATAGAAATGTGTCTCTGATAGATGTCTCCATAGTCTCTCCTATCTAGAGTTCTAGATCAGTTCTAAGTCGATATTCATAGTCCGTTCTTATCTTAAGATCATCTTAAGGCTCTTGACTAGTTGCCGCGATCATATTGGATCATGACATCATAAGTGAGAAATGACACATTAAAATTTTTTAAGTAATGTCTTAAGATGTTAATATGGCACTGTGATTGGTTTATGACATCTTAAGACTATACTTAAGATGATCTTAAATATAAGAACCGACTATCGAAATATCGGCCTATCGCGTTCCAAGATCTCATCTATTATATTGTTAATTAAACGCGGACAACAACCTATAAGTGCGAAGTTCTTATTTGTTACATTCAATTTTCGTAGACCAGTGTAATAACTTTATTTGAATAAAAGAAAAAATGACAAATTGTAATCGTCATGTCGTTGTGTGATTCGCGTATGCACAAGAATATTGAATGGAAGACTAAAACTACTATTCTTATTTTATTGTGCTATATAAATATATTCATAATCAGTTTTTATATTTAAGATCGTCTTAGTATATAGTCTTAAGTCTTAAGTCTGTAGTCTTAGAGATGTCATAAAGCAATCACAAAGATAGATTAAAATGTTAATAATACATTAAGGGGGTACTCTACTCTAAAAATTTCAAAAAATCGAAAAAAAAAAATTTTTTTTTTTTTCTCAAAGTATATGTTATGAAAAATATGTCTGTAAAGGGATTTGCTTAAATTCATAAAATTGACGAAGTTGTAGCGGTTTAAAGGAAGCAGCTTACAGCGCGCAGTGCCGAGTGCAGCGGGAGACGAGCAAGAGCTTTGTCTCGACAGGTCTCGTAGGATTTTAGTTTGAAAGAGGGGCCTGACGGTTTCTTCCTGACCTTTCTGAGAAAACATCTGCTCTCTCGGATCAATATTCAGAGAGTTTAGTATAGCTTTGATCGTTGAGTAGAGCGGACACAAGGATGCAACAAAAATATTTAGTGTGAGGTTAGAATTATTTGTTACTATTCTCTCTTTACAATAGTCGTTAAAAATTACAGAATAGGCCTAAATGCGAAAATAGATAAAAAAGGGAGCAGAATAAAACGTGTTCATGCGGAGCGTCACACAAAACGACAGTTTAAAGGAAATAGATACACCGTTGAGCAGGATACGAGTTTTACTTCTACGTCGGCTGAGAAACTCCAAAATAGAAGAGATATGGACGTTGCTATTTCGAAAGAATTTGGCTACTGCATTTTGAATTTCTTCTCAGTTTTCTCTGCAATTGCTTCCAGTGTAATTTGCAAAATTTGCAAAAAAAATATAAAGTTTTATCAGACCGCTGATCGTGGCTTAGGATTCAAAATTGTAATGCAGTGCAAGTGCGGTGAACAATTAATTAATTCGTGTCCACTTATTGACAAGGCGTTCGAAATCAATCGTCGAATTGTATTTATTATGCGATTCTTGGGAATTGGCAGAGAAGGAATAAATTTATTTTGTGGTTTGATGGACTTTAGTCAGGGGCTGGCTCTCAAAACGTACTATGCCTGTCTTGAAAATATACATCTTGCGGCTTCGTCAGTTTATGATTCCATAATAAAAAGTGCAGTTGAAGAGGAAAAAACAAAAAATGCCGAAGCCGGAAATCCTGAAAACAATTTAACCGTTTCAGGAGATGGAACGTGGAAGAAAAGAGGATTTTCTTCTTTGTTCGGTGTCACTACGCTTATAGGAAAATATAGCAAGAAAGTGCTTGATACTGTTGTAAAATCTAGTTTTTGCCAAGCTTGTAATATGTGGAAGAACAAAAAGAATGATGCAATTCATGAATTTGATGAATGGTACAAAAGTCATGAAGAAAACTGCACCATAAATCACATCGGTAGTGCAGGTAAAATGGAGATCGACGCTGTTACGGAAATGTTTTTAAG
>JANQDE010000078.1:340439-352374 GCA_037157785.1 Cephalotes varians
TGAATCACTAAATTCATTGATTTGGACTTTTGCTCCAAAACACATCCACTCAGGACCAAAAACCGTCGAAATCGCCACTTTTTTAGCAGTCATCATTWTTAACGAAGGATTTCTTTCTATTTTGAAAACTCTGTCTGTAATGGGAGTGACTGTTGGGCAACAGGCACAGATATACGCAAATTCCCGAGATGAAARCCGAATTGACCGTTCGGAGAAACGATCGACAGATGCTGCAAAGAAAGCCAGAATTGCTACTAGGGAGGAGAAATCAGCTGAGCAGGACTTCTTTGAGCATGAGGAAGGTTCCCTGTATGGTCCTGGATTGGCAGATTAATCTTTGTAAATAAAGCTCCTTCATAAACGGTGCGCAAAACTTTAAACGCGTTTTTCTCAAAACCATGTTTTTTTGAACTGGTGCCCAAGATATCTCAAGATCTATTTGACCGATTAAGTCCGGCTTTTGCGTACATCCTCAGCAGATGTGCTGCTATAGCCGGAACTAGAATTAAGTAAAAAAAAAATTTTTTACGATTTTGACAACCTTCGAAAGATAAGAAAATTCATACTAAATTTTCAAAGTGCCGCCATTTTTTCAATTTTCAATTTTTTTATTCCATTCTAGTTCCTGCTATAGCCAAACTTATACTAATTAAGAATCTTTTTGAATTTTTTGTTTCAGATAACCAGAATGGACGCAATCATGGGCACCGTTTTTTTTTACCATGTATTCGATAGGGTTTAATTAATATTTATATTCATTAATTTGGCTTTAAAAAATATTTTTTATGTTCTCTAAACATAATAAAATATATACATAAAAAGCTGATATTAACGATTTTCACTAGTTTCTTGTAAAAAAATCCCGAAAAAAGCGTGTTTTAGAGTAAAGTACCCCCTTAATAAAGCTTGCCTTTTAATAAATTACTAGAAATTTTGTTTTCTGTTTGGTGCAATTTTAGTAATTTACACAAGCAATCCAGCAGGAAAACAAGCATCGTGTGCCGCAGGCTTAAAACTAATAAAAGCCATGTTAAGACATTACTTAAGATCTTACAAGACATTACTTAAGGTCTTACAATAAGAACAGATGAATACCGGCCTTAGAAATTTTAGCTATCGGTTCCGGGATCGAATTAGTTTTTAGATAACACTGTACACCATCTACCTTTCTCGGCACTTGCGCCCATTCCAGTATTAAGGACTATAGAAATTTTGAAAAAATCGATTTTTTCAGTTTCGTAATATTTTGAAAGATTATTATTATTATATACATATCGAGAATACATATGCCAAGTTTCAAAGAAAAATTTGGAAAATTGATGAAGATACAGCAGTTTTCGTGGAACAGCATTTGTGCTCGACGAGGCGATTATGCGCTGGAACTGCTTCGATACGCCGTCGAGGAAGCGTTTTTCGAACGCAAAAGAGCTGCTGTACGGTCCAGAGATTGCCGAATAAGGGTAAATAACTTAAATTTTTAATTTAATCTTAATATGCAATTGACATATAGTAATCTGAAAGTAAAACTTCAAACTTCAATTTTTCTCAAAACCATTTTTTTCCACCTGGTCGACAGTAAATCAAAATCAAAATCTACTCGATCTGTTGACTTAATGTAAATTGCATTTTATTCAGAATCTACCTCTATCATCGGATGTAGCCGTTTTTTAATTAATAGAAATTTTACAATTTTATTCAACTTTATTTTATTCAACTTTTTTTGTAATAAAAAGAAGGCCGAATTAAAAAAAATAATTCACATGTCCGCCATTTTGTTTCTTTTTGTAATTTTGTAATTTCCCTATGTCCAGCTATAACTATACTCATTATCATTCACAATCTTTCTCATTTTCTTGTTTCAGACAGCGCATATAGTCGATTCGCTGTCAAAGCGGCAGTAATAATTTTTTTAAGGTTACAGCTTCGACTCTTTACAACAGCTTCAATTATAGTGTACGAGCAAAAGAATATTTTTTTATGTACTTCAGTACTAATACAAAGTTTGTTAATTAAAACTGTAATTAATAATACAAAAATAAGACACACGTGTTTAAAGTTAGGACCCTCCCTTTTTAGAACATTCAATTTTCTAAACACTATTTACAAAATTATATCAATTTTGAAATACTTGAAAACATCTTCCAGGGTTGTTAGCAAAACAAACAAAAAATATTGCCTGATTTTCCCGGCTATTTTTTGAAAAACTTCCCTGATCGAAGCCTAAAAAAAAGCATTAAATAAAAATAAAGAAAAAATATAAAAATTTTTTATTAATTATAAATAAAACATTTCTCGTTATTTATTACACAGAACAGTTGCTGCATTGCGTGCAGCAATTCAACAAAACGGCAAGTTTGATCAAAGGAAAGGAAAGAAATCGGTAAGGAATTCTCTTTCATCACAATGCGAAACCATGCATTTCGAACATCACATTAAAAAAATGTTTAAGTTGGACTGGGAACTTCTATCTCCTGCGTACTACTTCTGATATCGCGCCATTTGATTATCATTTGTTTAGTTCTTTGTGCAAAACAGTGTGGCAGAAAAAAAATTTAGGTCAGAAGAGGCCATCACAGAAAGTACTTGATTTTATTCTTAAAAGCACCGCGTTTTATAATAAATGTTATCTGAACGTTGAAAAAAGATCACAGAAAACAATCCGGTGAACCCAAGATTAAATAAAGCTTTTCAATGTTTCGATGGTAGATTCTGTATTTTTCATAACCCAAGAAGTGCCAAGATTTTTGCAATGATCAAAATATCAATTAAAACAATGTGAATTTTAATATCATTAATATAAAAATAATTTTATATCAAAGAAACTTTACAATAAAATTACAATAAAAAAAGGAATGAAATAATAATTTACACATAATTAGGACATATAAATAAACATTTTTAAATATTTTTTCAAAATTTACAATCGATTTATAGAATACATAATTTTTTTTAAATTAAAAATATTAATATTTAAATATTTATTTCTTACATTAACGATCTCATCAAACAAATGCTTACAATTATGATTATACAATCTGGAAAATCAAATTTTATAAAAGAAGAGACTACCTTCAAACACGTATATCTTCTTTTCGTGTTATTAAGTACAGTTTTATCTACTAATTTTGATAGGCTGTCATAATATGCGGATACGCAACAAGTATCATCCGTATTTTTATATATCATTGTATCAAAATTTTGATAAAATGATACGTAAAGATGAAAAGTATTGCACCGTTATCAAAATGTAATATAATAATACGTAAATTTCCTTTGATCACTATTTGTCGACCTTCTGCCGTCATATAAAAAAAATGACGCGAATCAAGCGAACATGTCTTAACGGATGCGTATCGCCAGCTTTGATTTTTATTTTTTCTTAAATTGATCAAGAGTAAAAAAATGAAGTTTTTAACAAAGATCAACTCGAAGTAACTCGCTTATTTTCATAATATTTTAAAAACGTAGCTGAAAAACTCTTGCGCCAAGGAGCCGTATTCTATTCCCGATAATTGATAGGCAAAACTTAATTAATAATATTAAAAAAGAACATATTAAAGTTAATCTCTCCTCTTATAAAATTCGACTTTCCTTGTGCGCGCGCGCGCGCGCGTGTGTGTGTGTGTGTGTGTGTGTGTGTGTGTGTGTGTGTGCGTGCGCGTGCGTGTGTGTAAAATCACAATTATAATCATTTATTTCATATTTTAATATATATTTATATGTATTCATATGTTAATATATATTTCAAGTGTTGACGTTTTTTAATCTCAATATTTTCATGCACAGAATAATGAAACAAATCAATTAGTGCAAAGAAAATACAGTTGCTTTTTAAAAAAATTATAAATTTAAAAATTATCGTTGCATATTACAAATTGCATAATTTTTTTAAAAGCAACTGTGTTTTCGTTACACCAAATGATTCGTCTTATTATTGTGTATAAAAATATTAGATATAAAAATATTTGATACAATTATCAAAAATGAATTTACAAGCTATTTTACATTTAATGTAAAATAATAATGTAATAATTAAAACTTTGTCGACTCATATCTCAAAAAATATATTTAATCAAAAAGAGTTATTGCAGGGTTTCGAAAAGATCTCGAGATCAGCTACAAGAATAAACAATGAGGGTTTTAAAAAATTTAAAATAATCTTGTCCTGATCTTTGTAATGCCATCAAAGGTCAAACTAAAAAGATCAGTGAATAGATCTCTTTAAAACCCTACAAATTTTGTATGAAACTTTTTTTTTTAATGTTTCGTTGTCGAGATATTTCACCGGTCCAAGACTTTTTCCTCATCCTACATGTAGGTAAATTATTTTTTGTCCTTGTATTCTTTACTATAAAATTATTTTTATATCAATGATATTAAAATTAACATTATTTTAAAGAGAAAGTGATTTCATTTATTATAATTACAAAAAAATTAAAGCATGCAAAAAGAATTTTTCATAACTTTATTAATGTATGTATATCTATAAAATATTTAATTTAAAAAACAACTAATTAAAAGGCGTCTGACGGTCGAAGCTAGATCCTCGTGCTAATGTTTCTTGTGTGATTTTATATACATTTTCAAGTTCACCAAACTGTGCGCCAACTAGCTTTGCTCGTCAGATGCCTTCCTGATTCGATTCTGGCTTCATTCCGACTTGCTTCAAATTAAATCAAATTGAAATTGGAAACAAAAATGGACCGAGAACACGTATCTCAGAAGTTTCGTCATCGCAACGCTTCTTCGATCAATACTACTTTTGCTCTCGCGATAACTGGCTCTGTTAAACAGAATCGCATATTCTTTGTTGGAGGAATCCCTCAACGAGACACGGTTTACCTAAGATAAGAGCGTGTATCTACGTGTTTTTTATCAAAGTTACTTCAGTGATTTAATCCACTTTGGAATTCGATTTTGATTTACCTATGAGCGCCTACGTGCACGTGTATCTATCTATCTCTCTCTCTCTCTCTCTTCCCCTCTCGTTTCAGATAAAGTTATGATTAGAGTGCTCATTATGATTGGATGCCTGCGATGCAACTTTGTAACTCCACAAACAGGTTGCGCAATGAAATTTTTCGTTTTATTTTGATCTTAATCACTTACTCCCTACTCCCGATCATTCTCATCATCATTATAGTTGTCAAACTTTTGGCGGCCGATATTCATAGTCCATTCTTATTTTAATACTATTTTAAGATGCTAATACGATTGTTATTGATTTATAACATTGTATTAAGGCTATATTTAAAAAAGAAAAAGTTTGTGTGATCAAATTGAACGCAAAATTTGGAACTTTATTTTATTAGAATTTAGAAAATTTTTATATTTTTTATATTTAGAAAAAGTAAAGAGATATAGTTCTCCATTTAGACGTTATTACTGCTATAATTGAGATAAAAAATTAATTAAATGATACAAAACTGCTAAAAATATAGAAATTTGCTTTATTCGTTCTTACAGAGAAAGGTGACGCCAGTTTTATTTATTTGGCTAAAGAACGAAAAAGAATTTTGCGCGCGATATCAGACTTGTTCTTTTTAGCTAAATTTCTTGTCATCTTTTTTCTTTTTCTCAACATATTGTAAAAATAAGTAAAAGTAAGTCCTTATTTGCGCGAATCTCTTTCTGCACGTTATCTTTATCTTGAGTATTCAAATATATCGCGATACATAGTTACATTGTTGTCAATCGCTTATCTATTATCATTCCTCCAGAACTGCAAAGTGAACGTTCTCGCAACTTTCTAAATATAAAGGTCAGCAAGAGAGACTATGGAGACATCTATCCAAGATAAAATTCTGTTTACTCAACTTACAGCTGAAGTATTAAGAAAATCGCACTGTAATTATAATATTCGTAATCAGGAAAGTAGTCCCTATAGAGCGATATTTTTAGAAAAAAAAGCAAAGTAAAAATTTCGTTTTGATATTTCACTTGATCTGCACTATAGGACAAATAATTTTAGTTATTATATTGTTTTAAGAATTAAATTACAAAATTTTCGGGTCTATTTGCGTCTTCGTAGCTTTCTGAAAAAAGAAGTCTTATAAAAAAATATTACTTCTAGGAGATAAAATATAAGAAAAATAGATATGTATCCGCACTGCAAATAAAGAACAAATAGTTTCATTTATTATAATTAGTTAAGAACCAAAATCTAACTCTGTAGGACTTTTCGTAGCTTCGTAAAAAAAGAAATCAAAAAGATTTCGTGACAAAATATTTCTACGAGAGACAAAATATGATAGTAGAAGTACAGATATGCATCGCGAATAAGATGCGGATGAGTTGGTTCTGCCAGCTCTTAGAGCGCATTTACACGAGCGGAAAAGCAAAATGCGGAAAAATAGAAGTTAATCAAAACCCGAAAGAAAAAAGATAGAAAGAAAAAAATGATATGTACAGGGTGTTTATGAAATGGAGGTGCGAGTCGCGTTGGGAGCATGGAAAAAGTCAAGGAGAACAAAAAAGTCTTTACCATTTTGCAACATTCGCAATAGTTAACGAGTTATTAATTATTAAAAATCGCCCAGCGATTGAGATTGCTAGGCGCGCGAAGAATTATTTATTACCAGCGGTACGTACGAGCGGCGCGTAACGCTGAATCCTCGTTCTAAGCTGTGATAATTTCTCTTCTTTTTACCAAAATAAAATTTTCTAACGGCATAGAAAAATGTTTTGTGTATACGTAGGTGTGTATATGTATATATGTATATGTATATATGTATGTTACAGGAAAATATCAATTCTACTGCTTACAAAAGCAATTACTCAATTTATTTTTTCTTTTGGTTAACAAAAAATTTTCTTTGAAATTGAAAAATTTTCCTGAAAATTTTCTTTAAGAAAGAAATTTTCTTCAATTAAGAATATTGCATTAAAACATTCGATTTGCTCATTATTAGACTTTTCTTCGATAAAATTTTATTATTATTTTATTTTCGCAGAAAAAAGAATTTATATTCTTTCAAAGAATATTATAAAATTTTATCGAAGAAAAGTCTAATAGTCTAATAATGAACAAATCAAATATTTGTTTTAATATTCTTAATTAAAGAACGCAACATAAGATTTGCAAATATGTGAAATATTTGAAATAAGTAATATTTATTTAATTCAAGTAACTTACAGCCTGTAGTTCGTGTGTGTACATATAGAGAAAAAGTAAATATTGTTTGTTTCAAGTAAAGTAATGAGTGTATTTGAAGAGTATTGTCAAGAAAATTTCTTTCTTAAAAAGAATTTCAAGGAAAATTCTTTAATTTCAAAGAAAACTCTTTGTTAAAGATAATTTACTTACTAAAATTTAGTAATCGCTTTTGTAAACAGTAAAATTGATGTTTTTCTATATAATATGCATGTACACACATACATATACACAAGACATTTTTTTATGCCATTAGAAAATTTCATTTTAATAAAAAAAAAGACGAAAGACTATCATAATTCAGAACGGGGGTCCAGCGCCGCTCGTGCATAGCCATTGCCGCTTGTAATAAACAATTCCTTGCACGCCTAGCAACCTCGATCGCTGAGCAGCCGCATCTCGTCGCTCGCAATAAGCCGAGCCTATATGGTGATTTTTAATAACTCGTTAACTATTGCAAAAGTAACTATAGCAAAATGGTAAAGACTTTTTTGTTCTCCTTGACTTTTTCCATACTCCCAATGCCGCCCACTTCATAGACATCCTATATATACTAACTCTTAACGGACGATCAATGCATATATGTGTTTAATATAAACCATTGATGTTAGCCGATGAATGTATATGAAGAAAATCCTTTATAATTCTTTTATTATGCGTGTGTACGCATGTCCAAAATTTAGCACCTCGGAGTTCTAAAAGCAATATATTGTGTATAGTTGATAGCAATCACGTAAATACGAGCTGCAGTTTCAGAGGATTATGTATCAGCGACTTGACTCTACAGAGCGCTCAGCTTCGAACCGTTCTGTCAGCAAAGAGTCGTAACCCAATGTCTGATTAATTTTAACAAATTCTATTTTTTCGTTATTAAATACTTTCTTCAAACCTGATTTATAGCTATAACCGTTAACTTATGCTGAAATCAGTAAAGGTCAACACTAGAACTTCAGTGCTTTCGTTCTTTGACTTTAAAAGGTATGGACTGTTAGATACTTCCCCTTCTCCTATATTTGATATCGAGATTAATAGCGTTTCCATCTCTCCATCTTCATAGAGTAATAGAAAAATAAAACATAAAAATAAGACAGCAATAGTACAGGACTAAAAAAATGAGACAGAAAATTATCACTATGCCACTTCCTCCAGATATCTAGATATACATTTACAAAATTAATGCAAATAAAAACAAAAAATTTTATAAACATATAGCAAGCAATCGTGTTATGTATTCCCATTATAAAGAACTAATTTCATTAAATGAAAAAGGAACAAAATACACGAAAAAGGACCAAAATAACGTATTTAAACAAATTTTTACAATTATTTTCACATACAAAATATTTTTATAAAACGTGAAAATTTTTAGATTAGAAAGAATAAGATAACTTACTCAAAATGTTAAGAGGTTCTTATTTTCCTTTTTGCATTTGGTTAATTTACTTTTATATTTAGTTAATTTACAACTTTCTATAAAGCAGTACACTACCATTGTGTCATAGCTGCGTTCAGCAGATAAAGGCTGCGTTCGAGCATCTATAGTACATGTTACGTGCACTATAGATTTTCAGCGCTAATAGCGTCTGTCCGAACGCTCAGTAATTTTATTACGATTGGTTTCTACGCTTAGTTCCAGCAAAGATCTAAAGGCAAGAACCAATCATATTAAAGAATCATTGAGCGCTCACTGATCTGCTTTGTCTGTTAAATCATCGATATATATAGTACTGGACGGAGTGTGCGGCGAAATTTCTTTGATTTTTGGTATCGCACGCACACGCATAGAAAGAGAAAAATAGATGATGTGGACCTCTCGGACTTCTCTGTTATTTTATTGGTTGAATTTGGTTCAAGGAGAAGGGGAACAATAGCGTACATTGTAAGTCAGGAACCTCTGTATTATAACCTCACTTATACGTGTTATTCAAGCGTTAATGCTGCATCATTGCAAACGTTGGTTAAAATCGGAGTTATTGTATAAACATGGTTTCTTCGTGCATTTTATGTAAGAGTAACGTTCTAAAGGTGCATCAACTCATGTGTAAGCAAAATTTTTAATTGCCTCATGGTTCCGGATCTAATGAATCGCTACTATCCACACTTCCGTCTTTTTCTATACCTTTTCTATATCAACATATTTTTGCTTCTATGCTCCCTCCAGTACTATATGTGCTAAATGCGGGCAATTTAATATCTTTTGATATTATTCAGTGAATGAACATTCAGTAAACGCATATGTTCATTCTACATGTACTTCAGTACTGGCAGTTGCCACTTAGGCGATAGAGGCATTGCAGGACTCCATTTCATTATTACTTCTAAGGTCTATCATTTCATTAGAGACTTCAATCAGAGTCTGGTCAAAGTGAATCCAACTTTTGATTGGTCTACATTTCTTATCCATTCGGTATATTTCTGATAGCTTTGTACATTTTTGGCAAATGCGAGAGAAGAAAACAAGAGACAACTATCAGCAGATAAGTTGTAATGTACTCATTAGGCTCGTATTGAATTTCTTGAGAAAACTTTAAATATATAATCTTCAGACGAATTACAAAAAAGAACCGAATATCTGGTTATTTTCATAAATTTTTAATACGTGCTATATTTCAATAACATCATCTCACACATATTATTTTTTTGCGCATATGTTCAGGTGAGAAATATCTCTGTTCTCTTTCTATTTGCCATCTTTCTTTTCGCCGCTTTGACCAGACTTTGATTAGAGGATTTCTAGCATTTTATCAAAAACTGCTAGCAACTAGCAGTTCATACTTCTATAATCAAAGTTCGCATAATAATCTTATGAATGAAAGCATTGAAATCCTAGTGTTGAATTTCCTGACACCAGCAATAAGGACCTATTCAAACGAACTTACATAGTTGCATAAGTATGCATAAAGAAAATAATCCAATCGTATTTTACATACGTCCGAAATGCGATTGGATAATTTTCTTTATTCTTTCACATGGTTATACAGCTATGCAAGTTTGTCTGGATAAACCCTGACAATCATGGTCTCTATAAATCAGGCTTAGTACTTTACTCGCATTCTCGCAAAAGAAAAACAGATTGTGTTTTGTGAAATAATTCTACATTGATTCATATCCTAATAAGAATAAATGAGACTAATCAAGAGAAAATTGAAAAGTTTCAGCTTTGTGGTACGCTATTTTATAAGATCTAATAGTTGAAAAACAAAAATTATTTTTACTAAAAAGGAAGTGCTTTAAATTTGTTAATTTGTTTTAGATTCATCGTTACATCATATCCTATATCATATCCATCTTTTACATAAAATAGAAATAAAATTACATTATAAGAAAAAGCAAAACAGGCTATTTTCATCTTTTTCTAAATGTAATTCTTAATGAATAAAAGTCTTGATTAATGATAAATACAAGAATTAATACAGATTTATTAATAGATTTATACCGATATGATATTTTGAAATATTTTAAATGTTTCTCATTATTAATATACAATTATAAGTGATTCATTAAACATATTGCTCATCCTATTTCTTCCAATTACCCAATATGACACAATCTATAATTCAATATTATTATCGACATCTTCGCTTATATTTTGTGTACAACTTTCGCTACAAGTCAAGGTTAGACAATGAGACTTGAAATTGATCAAGTAAAAATGTCAATATTTAAAGGTAGATTTGAGTCGTAGTTAAAATTAATATCATAAATACTACGCAAATATTATATCTATGAATTGTTGTATTACATTCTAAATATTTGACACAATATTTTATACATATGTACTTGCCAGCTCATGTGTTGGCTTCAGTTCTTATTTAAAAAAAGATATAGTTCCTAGACTGTATTGCATATAGATCTCTATCTTAGAGAAAACCTTGTAGAGGAAATGTATAAATTAAATAAAATTATTGTTGTCAGTGTCGCCATATTACATACAAGTAATCAAGAAAACATCGATCCATGATAGATAATTAGATAGAAATTCTTTGAACAGTTTAGTTTGTGATAAATTTATACAGAAAAACAAAGTCTCGCTGCACCACGTATTTACTTCAACCCAGTTTATCATGATGAACACGTTTTATCAGAAAGTGATGTACTCATTAAATCTTGTGCCAAGATATTTAGAATGTATAAAAACTCGATGTGTTTATATAAAATATTTTTCATGAAGATTCACACATGCAGACTTTGGATGCGTGTAGAAATGCGAAAAATTCATAACCAAAAATCATAACCAAAAAGCGAAAAAAGTTTATAACTAGAAACGCGTAATTATGCGACAATTAGATTTCATGATTGGATTTACAAATCACCTTCGGAACTTACCAAAAATGGCTCCTATTGCACGTTAATCGTTAATCGCACTCGTCAATCAATTTTAACGATCTAAACGGTTTTTGTCGATCGGAAAGAAAGCACACATTCGCGAACAAAAATAAAGAAACGCAAGTATACCATGAAGTTGCCTCAAACAAAGCTTTCGATGTACAATGGACGGTGGTTCGATTTTTCTAGACGTGGTGCAGCTGGTATACTTAACGCACAAGCATAGACATAATATAGATAGATAGATCGAACATAAGGTGCGAGACTTGGCAAGGGAACACAACTTAGGGTGTTTTCTATTTGGTGACAAGTCGACACAAGTATCGTCCTTATTATTTATTGAATGCTAAGGGCCAATTTCGGGCCAATTTCACCAACGTCGGTTAAGCTAACCGACGGTTAAAGTGTCAACCGTGATTGGTTCATTCTGGTCAAAGACAAATGCGATTGGATAAT